>CABHPP010128057.1:0-27352 GCA_902168425.1 Peromyscus attwateri
TGTATGTATGTGTGTGTCTTGGAAGAGAGGGACTACACCTCATCTTGGCCCATATAAGCCTGTCCATCTATGCTTGAATCTTAGACCTCAGACTCCGGCCACCTTCAGTAACAACTACATTGAAACTACGCTGTGAGAGGGACAAGACGTGCCATTTAGGTGACCTTCCGCTCATGCACGCTCTCATTCATTCATTTGCCTGCCGATTAAATTATTCAGGAAGACACCATGCTACCTGCCTGTGTGCTTAGATCTTACCGAGTGGCTAGACCTGAGCAGATGCATCCAGTGGGTGATAAAAGGACGGAGGCTGGAGCATTGGTACGCACCAGCGGGATGGGGACGAATCATGGAGTCGTCCGGGCTTCATTATTGTCAAACATTCTGAGGAGAGAAAGGAAAATAAATGATAACAAGAGGGAAACAACTGGGGCAGCTGTGTGCAGAATGAATTTGCATTTTAATGAGAACATTTAATGCCTCAAGCCAGAACTTTTAACTAAGCTGTAAGTTCAGACTTTCAAGCAGCTTGAAACATGAGAGGCATCCCATCAAGTTGGCTGGGGTGACATCAGCTTCAAGACCACCCTCCTAGAGAAGATAGCTCACTGCTGGAAAGGAATCTGCTCCAGCCCTACCAAAGGGATTCTTATCTCTACACATAATGAAAGAGACCGTCTGAGTTGTTTGGCCTGAAATCTTAGGCTGGCGTGTGACAGAAGACAGACACACTGCCCTGTGTCCTATCCAGTTCTGGATCCCTGACCCTGTAGAGTTCAGGAGGCATTTTGATGGGGAGTGTTTTTCCGTTGTCTTTCGAAGACAGGATCTTGTTCTAGCTCCCAGCTAGTCTTCAACTCCTTATGGAGCCCAAAGATGACCTTGAAATTTTGATCTTGCTGCTTCTTTTTTTTTTTAGTCCCAGAAATTTTTTTATTGAGTTAGAGCTTCATGTATACGTGTATACATATAATGTATTTTTGATCAAATTCAACCTCATTCTTTCCCCAATTTTGCATTCTCTCTCTCTCTCTCTCTCTCTCTCTCTCTCTCTCTCTCTCTCTCTCTCTCTCTCTCTCTCTCTCTCTCTCTGATCTTCCTACTTCTTTAATGCTGGGATTATATGTGTAACCCCCTGGCCCCAACCTTGGCCCATGTCTGATTTATACAATGCTGGAAATCAACCCCTGAGCATCATACATGTTATAGGCAAGTGCACTGCCAATTGAGCTACATCTCTAGTCTGATAATTTAACATAGCAGGAGTGCATTCCCAGGCTGCTGACTTCCATCTGCGACTAGACCTCTGGCCAGGGGAGGACAAATATTGGGGGTGGGGGGGTGGGTGGAGGGCTCCAGCTGTCATGGCTACCAAGAAGAGCCTCTGACACAACCCTTACCCTCCTGCGTCTCCCTTTCCCACAACCTCTTTCTCCGCTTTTCACTCAAAGCTCAAATTGAAGTAAATAACCTTGAATTACCCAGAAGGCAGTTAAATGGAACAGTTCAGGTTGAGAGGTCCCAGGAGCACAGGCAGAAGGTCACATTCTTTCTGTGTCTTTAAGCACAGGACTCCAAGGATGAGGATGAAACTTTGGCTCCTCCAACTTCACAATTGGACACATGGAGCTATTTGCCTTATACCTAATTGTTCCAGATTAGGGTTTGCCTCTAATTGCATTAAAGCCTTGCTGACTTGTTATCCATGCATTTTTAATGGGGAGAAGTCTGCCTCATTTGAGTGTCGGGCTCCTTCGCATAGCAACCGCTCATTTCTGAGCTGGCTGGTCTCAGGGGGACAGAGCCCTCCCTGCCTGACAGCGCAACCACTCAGCAAGTCATGCAACTTCCTGCAAGTTCAGATGATTTAGAAATCCCAACAGAATCGCCTGCCTGTCGATGTCAAGAGAGAACCCCAGGTCTCACCTCAAAAGGAATACAGTAGTTTAATTCTGGAGAAAATATGAGTGACCATGGCCTGGATTTAGATCACCCCAAATACCCTACTCCAACATGGAAACAGTTTCAAGAAGGTTTTTTTCAGTAACAGAAAAAAGAAAGTTAATCAAGACACTTTTCAAATACATTTGTGGAAATATCAAGTAAATGGGGTTGCAACACCATGGGGAGATCTCTACCACGGACCTCCAACGCTGGCTGATGACATTCTCAGTTATTGTGGTGGTGGAAGCCAGGAGTCTGTTTATACATTCCAAGGGCTTAGCTAAGAGCCATAGACATTAAGACACACAGAGAAGTGAGTGATAAATGACTATTTACAGAGGTAAGTTAGGCTAAGATATTTGGCTCTAGACCTGCAATATTCCAAGCTTCCCACAATTCCTGAGTTTTAATCAAGTCAATGAGTGTGGAGGCCCACAAAGGTTTCCTAGTGAAATCTGAGCTTGCTTTACCCACCAGGGCTGCATTAGAGGATTGCCTGACCACATGTGTGGTTACCAGGTAATTGGAAGGGTCTGCACTTGGCTGTGCTAAGGGGAGGTCTCTTCCTGCACCCCTTGGCATTCCTAGAAAAGGCCCTTTAGAAGAGACAGAAGGGGCCAGTGGATAATGATCCAGGCCCTCCTGAGGCTGTCCTGTGTTTCTATCTGTTTCTCTCCTCTCTATCCTTCTATCTAATATCTCTTATCCCTCACTCCTCAAGAGTACCTGGTCTCCCAGCTGGGCTCCCACCAATGAGCCTGTACGAAATGTTCAGTGTAGGGATGATTGGCATTTAGCAGTTGAGGGAGTCAATTTTTTTAGTGGTGTAGCCACTGATAAGTTGTTCTTGCAGTAAATCACCTCCCATCCATGCTTGGGTGAAAAACTAAACTCAGTGGGCAACACACAAAAAGAAGACATGAAAGCGGAAGGGGAAGAGATGCTGTGGTTGTTTGAATGTAGTTAGCCCCCATAAGCTCCCAGGGAGTGGCACTAATAGGAAGTGTGGCTTTGTTGGACTAGGTGTAGCCTTCTTGGAGGAAGTGTGTCACCGTGGGGGCAGGCTTTTGAGGTCTCTTATGCTCAAGCTATGTCCAATGTCAGTTCACTTCTTGTTGCCTTTGGATCAAGATGTAGAACTCTCAGCTCCTTCTTCAACACCGTGTCTGCTTGCATGCCGCCATGCTTCCCACCATGATAGTAGACTGAACCCCTGAAACTGTAAACTACCCACAGTTAAATGCTGTCCTTTATCAGAGTTGCAGTGGTCATGGTGTCTCTTCGCAGTAGAAATCCTAACTAAGACATACAGGAAGAATAGTTTCAGGAGAGAGAGAGAGAGAGAGAGAGAGAGAGAGAGAGAGAGAGAGAGAGAGAAGGGATATGGAAACAACTGGTTCATTATACACATGTATGAAATTGTCAGACTGTAGGAAAGAAGGAAGGAAGGAAGGAAGGAAGGAAGGAAGGAAGGAAGGAAGGAAGGAAGGAAGGAAGGAAGGAAGAGAAAAAGTTAGTTCAGTGTAGGTGAGGCTTCAAGAACCACAGTTCACATTCCCTTAGATGGGACAACAGCCACAGGAGCTGAAATGGAGGGACAAGAGCCAGAGGATAGGGGTCAGAGGAAGCCCTGGCTCTGGCTGTGCCACAGTCAGCCAGAGGAGCAAATACAGGCATGGCTGAGAGTCGGTGTGTCCAGTGGCATGAGGTCTCCGAAACTTAGCAAACGGCTGGTGGTCTAGTGTCCAGAGGAATAGCAGCAGCACACAGCTCTCCAGAGGGGCGCTCTGCTCATAGCCAGGTCAGATGGGAAAACCAACCTGCTGCTTCTTGAGCACCTCCAACTTAAAGCTTCTCAAGGAATGGACCCTACTCTCTGACAAATGCCCCAGTCCTGCACACTGCCTGCCAGCCCTTCCTGCCTCTCAGTCCTCACCGCTTTCCACCGTAGTCTTTACTCTATGTTCCTCATAGGTTTGAGGCTTCCTGCTGTTCTAGGACTTTTCATATGCTATGTCCCCTACGTGGAGTAAGACTACGCACTCCTCCTTAGCTTATATGTATAGCCCCTAGTCTTCATCTTACTCATGAACTCCCAAAGGAAGCCATCCCTGACTTCCCAGGTGAAAGCAGGTTCCTTTTTCATGACCTCTCAACCCAATTTCCTATTGAATTTATAATTTATAATATTTTCTTTCTTTCTTCTTCTTCTTCTTCTTCTTCTTCTTCTTCTTCTTTTTTTCTTTTTTTTTCTGATGTGCTTGATGCTCTAGAGTATAGGGCCTTGGTCCTCTCAGGGATAGCTAATTCTTACAGACAGAAAAACATGGCTCCCCTGCAAACATGTCTTCAATGTACAAACCAACAACAAATCCAGAGCCTACATCTCTTTCTCTTTCATCAAACATTTGTGAATCAGCCCGTATTCACTCCATCTAAATTATCCAAGGGCCAAGTTCCAGGCTACTATAGGACATTTTGATAGGCCAGAGAACACCAGAATTACTGACTACCCAGTCCTAAGCTTACTTCTTGTATCTACCCTGTCTTGACCATTCTTTCTTTTAATAATCCCAATAAAAGTTCTGGGTCTACCCTGCTCTCTCCTCCCCCCTCTCTCTTCTGGCCAATTCTGGGGCTTCCCTATGTGACTCTGCATGCTGTGCTATGCCTCCCATTTCAAGAGATCTCTAAAAACACCATCTCTTGGTATCTTTGGGGTTATTGATTCCAGGACACAGTGCAAGTAGTTCAAAATCTGAGGATGCTTGAGTCCCTTATATAAAATAGCATAGAGCTGTTGAGACGGATCCAAGGTAAAGGTACCAGCTAACAAACCTGATGTCCTGGGTTCAATCCCACATTGTGGAAAGAGAGAACTGACTTCCAGAGTTGTCAAAGCCACCCACCCCTATAAATTAACTAATTAAAATGTAATAAAACCAAATTGTTTAATGTTGCATATAACATATACACATACATACCCCATACATTAAAACCATCTCTAGTGATTTATCCTACCAAATGCAATGTAAAAGCTATGTAAACAGTCTTTACACTGTACTGTGTGGTGATATTTTATTTGTGCTCTAACAAATAAAGCTTGCCTGAAAATCAGGCACTAGTTAACTATAGAGGTCTGGAGATCTGTACATGACAGGAAGTGATAGAGATGGGTGGAGAGAGGAATTCCCTCTCTTTAGGCTGAGGATTTCGTAGAGGTAAGAACTAGTGACTGGCTGCTCTGCTTCTCTGATCTTTCAGCTTTCACCCTGATATCTGGCTCTGGGTTTTTTATTAAAAGACCATCTAAGATTCGAACGACAGTACTATTCATGGAATAATGAGCAGAGATTAAATTTGCACATGTTCAGCTAAGATAGGATCCTTTCTCTAAGCCTGTCCATCTGCATCTAGTTGAATCCATGAGGAACCTGTAGATTAAACATAGAGGGCCCCATGTATAAACTTCTTTACATTTACCATTTCTTGCTCTTCACACCCTTACCATGTTGACTAAAATAAGTGTGAGGCACATTTTCACTCCTTTGATCTCATAAGACTTCTCTTAGTCATCCCCATGACTTGTTTCTATGTCTCCTTAAGTAGAATGGAAGCTTCCTAGGAGAAGGTTCCATGTCTGTCTGTGCTGACCTTCTTCTTATCCTATTATGTAGCACTTCTGAGAGGCTCTACCAAAGAACAAATATGCCTGGTCCCATGTGAAGGACTAAATGTATCATGCCAGGAACCCCACTCTGGTGGATCAGGATGTGTATGAGTAAAGGCTTGCCAAGTGGGTAGGGGTCCAGTGTGCCTCTAAAATGGAAAAGGCTAGCTGTGGTGATATTTTGTTTGTGCTCTAACAAATAAAGCTTGCTTGAAGATCAGAGGACAGAACCAGTCACTAGTTAACCATAAAGGCCAGGCAGTTGTGGTACCCACCTTTAATCCCAGCACTTAGGAGGAGGAAGCAGGAAAATTAGACATTCAAGACCACCCTGGGCTACATGAGATTAAATCTAAAAGAGAAACAGAGCGGTGGTGGCTCACACCTTTAATCCCAGCACCAGGGAGGTGGAGACAGGACTATAAGGCAGGTAGAGGCAGGATCTCAGCTCTTTCGGCTGAGGAGTTGGTGAGGTGAGAGGTGGCTGTGGCTTGTTCCTTTGTCTTTCTGATCTTTCAGCATTTACCCTGATACCTGACTCTGGGTTTCTAATAAGACCAATTACAATCCATGCTACAGCTAGCTAGCTGATCCAGCTCTGGACTATACCACCACCACCGCCCAGGAGAAACCAGTACAATTCCACTGGAGACAGGCACATTAACTTACAAGTAAAGGGCATCCATGAATAGTTGACAGGTCTGGGGGATTTGGGGAGACATGGCTGCTGCTCCAGCCAATGAATGAACTAGCATTTTAGTATGTCTCACTTTGAAGAAGTCTCAACAGGCCAAACACTGTAGCTGTGTGTCTTTACTAACATGGGTAAAATGGGAATGCTGCAATGATACCTGATTCAGAAAGAAGCTGAAAGAAGTAAGAGTTCCATGGGGCAGGGAGAGAGGGCTCAGTGGCTAAAATGACTTGCTGCTCTTCCAAAGGATCAGATTTGTTTCCCATCACCCACATCAGACAGCTCACAACTCCAGCTCCAGGAGATCCTTCTTCTGGCCTTCAAGGGTACCTGCACTCAGGTGCACATACTGCCCCCAACACCCGACCCCTACACACACACACACACACACACACACACACACACACACACAATTAAAAAGAAAATAAGTCTTTAAGAAACCAAGAAATTATAGTGCTACTTTCCAAAGAGGAAGTCACAAATAGCCAGGACTTCAAATATTTGTGTGAAAGGAGACTTCTGTGTTCTTAGAAAAACCCTAAGCTTTTTCCTGCTTCAGGTAATGTGTCCACCAAACCTCAAGGGCAGTTAGGAGCACAATCCCACTGATGGTTGATACAGTCCAAACTGTAAAGTTAACAGCCTCCTAGCTACTTCCAAGGTTTAATCACAAGATTCATGAGTATCGTTCCTTTCCTTATAACCTTTAAAATGCGTCATAAAGGCTAAACATACTTCCTGTGCTGTGCCAGCAGCCCTGCCCTGCACTCTGACACAACATATCCAATTAGAAACCAAGCATCCAGCACCTCTGACCCCATCAGTGGGAGGCAGTCTCTGGAGCTCCTGATTCTATTTCCAGCCTCAGGGATGCTGATGCTGAGCTCCAGGAGGTGACGCATCCAAACACCTCGCCTGGTGTTTTCTAATTGACAGACTGAGAGCATCATATCAAATATTCTTTCCCCCAAATCCAATTAAGTAGCTTGCTTCTCCTGGAAGGCAAGTTTATAAAAATCTCCTCATAGCCCTATTTTACTACTTAACCACCACTGATAGGCAAGCATACTTAATTTAATGTGCGTGTTTTGTTTGTAGTCTTGCAAGATGGACTTGGCTGTTCCCTATACTCATGTTTAATTTGCCTAATCTTGTTACGTTAAATTTCCCTTCCATGTTTTGTTTTTGTTTTTGTTTAAGACAGGGTCTCGTGCATCCCAGGTTCATAAGAATTAACTTGAATTTCTGATCCTTCTTCCTCTACCTCCCTAGTGCTGGCATTAAAGATACGTGCTGCCCTGCTGGGTGTCACATGTCCTGTTCGGTATCCATTCAGCATTGTGTCCCTGTGGTTTGTCCAGGTTGCTTAATGTGGATCAGATTTGCATGGAGGAGTGTGAATACGGAAGACCTCGCTGGACCACTGGTCCAGTGATGGACTCAACAGCTGATTTCAGCCTTGTATCTCTTCAGTGCTACAGCAGCATCTCCGCATATATGATATCTGCATACACTCCTGCTTTTCTAAGTGCCAAATTGTTCCCCCAGAGCCTCTCAAGAGCTCTTCTTTCTCACATTCCCATTCTTGACAACTGGTGGCATTTTCCAACCTCCTCCTTTTTGTCAAATTTATACATGTAAAGTGATATTTTGTTATTTGAATTTGCATCTATTTGATTACTAATGATTCTCAGACACTTTCCATGGATTCAATGAACTGTTGATTTTCCTATTTATACCCTTCACCTATGGTTATTTTATGTTTGCTACTTGATATGGTGGGAACAGCATATCAAGTTCTAAATATTGAACCTATTTATCTCATTATGTCATCTGTCAACTTCATGTATACTGTCTTTGCAAGAAATGCTTCATTTATCATATTTATCCTTTTTATACTAACGTATTCATTGAAAGTTTAGTGTAAAAGGATTTCCCATATTCCTGTGTCAATAAGAGAATCTGCTTTCCCCCCCCCCCCCAGGGTTTTTTGAGACAGGGTTTCTCTGTGTAGCACTGCCATCCTGGAACTCTGTAGATCAGGCTAGCCTCAGACTCAGAGATCCTCCTGCCTCTGCCTCCCAAGTGCTGGGATTAAAGGCGTGCGCCACCACCACTGCCCAGAGTGAGAGTCTATATTTCTTAATAATCCCTTTCATGCCCACCACTTCAATAGTAGCAGCAGTTGCAGAAATCCATAGGCTAATCAGGTTTTCCTGTCCCAGCCTCTAAACTGCCAACTTCCTGTTTGCTTCTGGTGCCACATTCACCTGATGCAGAGTTCTGTACATTCATGGGTTGTCACTAGTCTCCCCGTTGTTGGATTCTACTCTAGATAATCTGTTCTTTGAACACGTCACAATTTTTGTTATAATGGTTTTTATAAAATAACTCAATTTCCATCAAAAGAAGTGTGTACTGAATGCTTTTAAGAAATTTAGGCTTCTTGGGTCTTCCTTCTTAGTAAACCAATCTTACAGAGGCTTAGCAAGTTCTGTTTAAAGCACACTAGACTGATGAATGGCATTCCATTGAATTTAAAGATTAATTTTGTGAGAATTGATATCTTTACAATATTAAAACATCAACATTAACATAAATGCCTCTTCATTTATTTATAGAATTTAAATGTTCTTAATTAAAGCTTGATAATTCATGCTTTTTGCATAAGTTAATTCCTAATTGCCTTATGGATTTTGTTACTAATGTGTATGATATCTTAATTTCATTATATTTGGTGCTTGTCTAGAAACTCTACTGTCACTGGAGTTCAAGCTTAAACCCTTAAACACTGAACCCTTGATTAATTTGAATAGTTTAGATAATGTACTTGTTGGATTGTTTTAAGTGGATAGTTATAATATTTAAAAATAGTGGTAGCTTCATTATCTCTACATTCTTACACTACACTATGTGTAGTGACGCCTGCTTGTTGTCCAGCACTTGCTACATACACATGTAGAGTAGAATGAACTTGAACTTCTGATCCTCCTGCCTCCACTTCCCTAATGCTGGCATCAAAGTCATGTGCTACTCTGCCCAGTGTGACATTCCCTATGTTTTATCCATTCATTGTGTCTCTGTGAGTTTATCCAAGTTGCTTGACGCAGGGATAGCAGGATCGGTAATATAAAACCATTATCACCTACACAGGGAGTTTGAAGTCAACCTGAAGTACATGAGAGCCTAGCTCCCTAAATGAGCTAATGGAAGAGGCATTTGGCTAGAGATAGGAGCTAGTGAAGATGTATGCCATAGCAACCAAACATCCATCCTTATTTTGGGAAATCTCCACATAAGTAAGAGGTAGATTTAGGAAACAAGGTACATTTTTTCTGTTTGCTTGTTTTCTTAATATAATATTTTTGTTAATTCTTTGATAATTTCATACTTCCATACAGCATATTTTGATCATACTCGCCTCCCATCCATCCCTGTGACTCATGGATTCACCCCTCACACCTTTTCCAACTTCAAGTCATCTTTATTTTTTTATAACCCACCAAGTCCAGTTCATGCTGGTTATATATTCATGGGTATGGGGCCACCCATACCCACTGGAGCATGGTGGACCTACCAGGAATCCCACTGCCTCCAGAAGTCATTGACTGTCAACAGATCCTCAGTTAGAAGGTGGAGGCTTGTGAATCCCCTTTCCATTCCATGCTACAATGATGATTGGCTTGATCTTATGTCGGTCTTGTGCAGGCAACCACAGCTGCTGAGTTCATAAGTGCAAAGGTTTTTGTCATGTTCAAAAGACACTGTTTCATTCATCTTCCCCAAGCTCTGGCTCTTACCATCTTTTTGCACCATTTTCTGTATTGTTCCCTAAGCCTTGGGGCAGTGGTGTGATCTAGATGTCTCATTCATGGCTGAGCACTCCACAAATGCTTATTCTCTGTACTTTGATGAGTTGTGAGTTTCTGAATTAGTCACTATCCACTGTAAAAGGGAGCTTCTCTGATGAGGGCTGTGCTTGGTGGTTTTATGTCAACTTGACACAAGCTAAAATTATCTGAGAGAAGGTAACATTTTGATTAAGAAAATGCCTCCTAAGTTTGGGTTATAGGCAGATCTGTAAGGCATTTTCTTAATTAGTGATTGATAGGGGAGGGCCCAGCCCAGTGTGGATAGTGCCATTCCTGGTCAGGTGGTCCTGGCTTCTATAAGAAAGGAAGCTGAGCAAGCCATGAGTAAGCCAGTAAGCAGCACCCCTCCGTGGCCTCTGCATGGGGTCCTGCCTCTAGATTCCTGTCCTGTTTGAGTTCCTTGTCCTGACTTCCTTTGATAACTTCCATAAACAGTGTTATGGAACTGTAAGCCAAATAAGCCCTGTACTCCCCAACTTGCTTTTCATTTGTGGCATTTCACTCAATCAGTAGAAACCCCAAGTCAAGGGCTGAGAAACGCACTCATCTATGGGTACAGAGATATGTGCCAACTATCTATACTTTGTAAAGCAAAGCCTTCCTCAAACTTGAGTTTGTGGCATGTGACTGAGGCCCAGCCAATCAGATGCTCTCACACCAAATGCCACAGCTTGCAGAGGGTTTGAATATAACACAAACAGGCAGAGACTGTCAGAAAGAGTGAAAAAGCAGTGACATGGTGACAGGTGTCTGAAAGATGCTGATGCTTACCATCCACATCATTAGATGATGTGGTGACCCTGCCTTGCCCTTGTCCTCCAAGCTCCTCTACTTCTGCATCCTTTGAAACCCACCTCTCTAGTCCTCCATAATCTGAAGGCCCCTTTCACTGACTGCTATGTACATTCATCAGGGTTTTATTTGCTGTTGGAACTCAAGAACAGTACTGGAATTTTATGACTTATCCATTTGGACCTAGTGGGCCCCTAATCCTAGTGACCTTGAGTCTCTTCAGACTTGGACTCATCTCTCTGAGCCTTCAAGGGCAAGGGTCCTCTGCTATGTTTCCAGGTACCCTGCAATGTCTCTGCTGCACCTCCACTTAAGAAACGAGAACCAGGAATTTTTTTGCCTTAGTTTCAGACCCAATTTCAGTACCACATCTGTCCATAATATCTATTTTTTTTTGGTTGGTTGTTTGTTTGTCTGTCTGTTTGTTTTTAACCTTCATAGTCTGGAGAAAAAGGGCCAGTACTCAAAGAAAACCAGGGAGGAAGACCATCAGTATTTACTGGGTACTCAGAGGCCACACCCTCAACATGGCCTGGGACACCTTTCTACTCCTTGCTGAACTTTACTGACTCTAGGTGACTTTTTCCTACTACTCTGATTACTTATGTGTTCGTGTGGACCCTTCCTTTCTTCAAGAAGGTATTGAAAGTTGAATGTTATCACATTCATCTACTTGTCTTTATTTATTCTTCACTCATACATTACATCCAGACCTCCACTTCCTCTCCCTCCGCTCTCCCAGTCCTCCCACACATTTATCTTCTTTTCCTGTAAAAAAAATTTATTTTCTAGACTTTTCTCAGACCTCTGCAGATCCAATCCTGTGTAATGACTTCTCAGGGGACCTCATAGCATCTGTGTACATAAAGGACTCACTCCAACATAGGCTTTTGTATGGTTTCATTTTCCTGTCACTCCTAGACTCCCCGTTCCTCCAGTTCCTCCTTGGTTCCCAGAAACTCTGTCTCCAGTGGGCAATATTATTTAATTAGGGGTATTTGTCTACAGGCTTTAAGTAAGCTTTTCTAATTGCAACCGGCTTCCCATCACTTTTGCTCACATTGATAAGTTATTTAAATACCATGAATAATTCAAACTCTGGCTTTGAATTGTTAATCAGAGGAATCATGGCAGTTCAAGCACTCTTTAGCCATTTGATTTGATTTGCAGTGAGTTTGAAAAAAAATTAGAAAAGAAAAATACTGTGAAAGTTGACAGGCGTTCATTCCATAACTGCAGTCTCCGCTCTCAAAACAAAACGAGCAACTTCCCGAAGCTCTGCTGTTCCTCAAAGCGCCTGCCCCCTTTTCCAGTGCCTGAGTTCCTGTTGGTGGCTTTGGGCTCAGGGATACAGCAAGAACCAGCATGTTGCACATTATGTTTACATGTTCGCATCTTAGCTTTACATCTGTGAAGCTTTACTTTTGTGACATGCTGTGTGTGTGTGGGGGGGGCGGGGGACAATGAAAATATTCCTTCCTCTCTAATAATCAATTGTGTCCCAATTTGGGAACAGTTCAGGCTTGCTCTTTATGCAAATATCCCTGGCTTCATCTGTGCTTCTCAGCATATCACTCCCTTCTAGATCTGTACCTCCCACTTCTGCTCTCCAAACAAGCGCCAGTCCACGGGCATCCTTGACTGCCTACCTGGCCGCTCTGATGTGCCGTGCACACCAGCTGAGTCCCTGTAGCTCTGGTCCTTTTCCAACGCAGTGCCTTAGATGACGCTGAGGCCGCAGCCTGGAAAGCAGTCAAAAGCACAAACCGAGCTGCGTCAACCCAGGGTAAGTCCTGGCTCACAGCTTCCTGACGCTTTGGGATCTCAGCAGGCTGCTCAGCTTTCTATGTGCTTCTGTGAAAATGAACGTAATGATGCTAGTACCTACCTCACAGGATTGTTGTAAGTACTAAAAGAGTTGCATTTCTAAGGCACTCAGAACCAACTCCCTTTGTATCACAAGCATTCTAGAAGTATTTGCTAACTACATGCAACTCCACCACTGGATGGCTGCTGGTAACTTCCCTCTCTCCATCTTGTGCTGCCTGGCTCATGTCCTACCTTCGGCACACAGTGGTCCTCCCCTTTCTAAGTTATAAGTAATACACTGCCTTGACTGAGTTCTCTAGTTGTTATATGCCTCTGTATTTGGTCCTCTACTTATTTAAAGGTTTAATTTTTTCATAAACTTGAGGCATACAACAAACTGTTTCAATATACATAGGTGTGTTTAAAGGTCTAATACTGATGATGGATTAACCTATCTACCATCTTCCATATTTGTGTGTGTTTGTGTGTGTGTGTGTGTGTGTGTGTGTGTGTGTCTAAAGCACATCAGATCTACTCTCATGGAAAGTTTGCAATATACAATATTAGGAACTATCATTTCCCTGGTGTGCAATATATATCTCTAGATTTATCATACATCACTGCAAGTTTATGCCCTTTGATCTACATCTCCCTATTTCCTCCTAGTTATTTGAAAATCCCCCTAGCTATAGACATGCCTGGATATTAAATGGACTTCTGCTTTAAGTTTCAAAGATCAGGGTGTCAATAATTCCTGAAAACTTGGTGCTAAGCATGTGGCAGACACTGGTGAATAGCGAAAAGTGTGAGTAATGTGCCAAATGCAGACGAAAAGGGAAATATGGTAGAAGAACATAAGAAGTGCTGAACCTATATATATATATAGTCATATCCCCAGCCCTCTGGACTGCCTGTTGGAGCATTTTTCATGGTTTTAGTTATTTTTTTAACCTTTCTGTTATCTTCTAGAACATACTCCCAATAAAGTATGGGTTATGTACCAAATTACATGAGAAACTATTTTAAGGAGCATGTACCCACTGCTCCTGTCAGTCTTAGTTGATGTACATACGGTTCTCACTCCATGCTTCCAACCATGAGCATCTGAGATGCTGCGCGAATGTACAGGTATATAGGACAAGTTCAGAGATCTGTACCTTTGAACGGGGAAACTCTATAGCCAATGTAGAATCTGCTAGAAGCAAGGGGATGTGCTGTGGGGTGTTCTGTATGGCAAATGTGTTGCTAATAAAACACTGATTGGCCAGTGGCTAGGCAGGAAGTATAGGCGGGACTAACAGAGAGAATAAAAAGAACAGGAAGGCAGAGGGAGTCACTGCCTGCCAGCCGCCGCCAGGACAAGCAGCATGTAAAGATGCCGGTAAGCCACGAGCCATGTGGCAAGGTATAGATTTATAGAAATGGATTAATTTAAGCTAAGAACAGTTAGTAAGAAGCCTGCCACGGCCATACAGTTTGTAAGCAATAGAAGTCTCTGTGTTTACTTGGTTGGGTCTGAGCGGCTGTGGGACTGGCAGGTGAAAGAGATTTATCCTGACCGTGGGCCAGGCAGGAAAACTCTAGCTACAGGGATGGCTTATCCTTCACCACCAAAATCAATGCAGGCAGACCTCTGTAAACAAAAGAGGATTGTTTACACAGGGTTAATAAATTACCCTCTGCTGATAGTTCTGCTCCAGGCTTTTAGTGACCCTGACCTAAAACTCAGCACTAGGGAATAGGGATGTTTCCTTTTAAATTGGTGAATTTGTTTCTTCTTTGACCCTTAGGAGAAATCGGTAAGTCAGTCCAGTGTTGAAATAAGAATGAGGATAAAAACACTAAAATTTTCGTAATTTATCATGGAACCAAGCTGTTAGTCCCAGCATTTTATCCCGACTCTCACCCATGGCTCGGCTGGGCTGGAATAAAGTACTTTGAGGGTGAGTGGCTTCTGATTTGTTTCCATTAATTTGTGGGACTAGAGAAATCAGAAATGTCACAGGCATGGATTACTGTGGTGACTACATTTTATCTGTTTTAAACATTTGGGCAGATTGTGGTGAAGAGCACATCCCAGTTCAGTGCTCACAAACTTAACAAGCTCATGGAATGGAAGAAAGAGTTACTTTACAAAAGTCCGGAACCAATTGATCCATATCATTGCCTACTGGAAAATATGCCTCAATCAGCCAGATTTGCATTTGATCTACTAAAAAATAATCCACATCCAGACTGGTTAGAAATGTCAATGACAACCAGAGTCCATCCTGAAAGGTGGAGACTAATTAGAAGGATGCGCAGCATATCCCAGGATAACTGACCCAGGGACTTCTGGGCAATTCTTCTATCCCCATCTCCCATCTTGAAAGTGACAAACACTCTCTGAATGCTAGGCAACAGGGTACCACACTGTAAACAGGGACTTCTTGTTCTCCAAACATTCATTAGTACTCCCATCAAAACAGGACTTCCAAAAAGTTAAAAGCACAATTCTTAGATAAACGCCAAGTGAGCACATGGAAAGAGTCAAATCCTCTCCTTAGTCAATGTAGGAACCAGTAAAACAGTGTCACTGGTTCAAAGAAGAATTGAAGTAGACAGGCAATAGGAGGCTGGGCTAAGTTTATTAATAGCTACGATACTGGTGACGGCCCTACTAGACAGCGATTGTGACTCTGGGGATGATCTGTCCTGTATGGATAAGTATGTCCCAAAAGGACAAATATAAAGCATATTGCTAGCAGCTTTCTTTTTAAAATGTTGTTTTGTCAACATCACCATAATCATCATCAATGTGTGTGTATTTGTGTGTGTGTGTGTGTGTGTGTGTGTGTATGTGTGTATGTGTGTGTGTGTGTGTATGTGTGTGTCTGTAGATGGAGCACATGCGGCTATGTGCATGTGGAGGTCCTGAACAACCTTCAGGAGATCTTTCTCCCCGAACACCCCATAGAGATAAGATGTCTCTCTTGTTTCTCCTGGACTCCACTGCAGTTCCAGGATAACTTGTCCAGGAACTTCTCTGCCTCCCATCTTGACACTGAATGCTGTTTTCCAGATACGTCATCCCAGCAGTTTCTTTTTCTTTTTTTTTTTTTTTTTTGGTTTTTCGAGACAGGGTTTCTCTGTGTAGCTTTGCGCCTTTCCTGGAACTCGCTTGGGAGACCAGGCTGGCCTCGAACTCACAGAGATCCGCCTGCCTCTGCCTCCCGAGTGCTGGGATTAAAGGCGTGCGCCACCACCGCCCGGCCTAGCAATTTCTTTTTCATAGGAGTCCCTTGGGTCTCCAATTCAGGTCATTAGGCTAGTGTGGCAGGAGCTTTTAGCCGCCACTGAGCTATCTCTCCTGCCCACCGTCGCCTTTCTTAAATTCTGACTCCTCCCTTTCCAGAGTCGTGAAACTCTTAAACCATTGGTTAGTAGGAAGCGAATTTATCCCTCAGAAAGTTGGGGTACTGTCAGCAGGGAGGGGCCTCTGGAAGCTTGTCACACTGCATCTGCATGAGATGACACTTAGGACTGTGTCCTAGTCCATGTGGGCTACTACATACAGAGAATGGGTGGCTCACATTGTAAAAGTTCATTAGTCCTAGTTCTGGGTGGTGGGAAGTCTGAGGTCTAGGTGACAGCAAGATCTGTATCATCCTGAGTTCTCTTCTCTTAGTCTATAGGCAGCCACCATCTCCCTGTGTGCTCATACGATCCCTTTTGTACAAATTCTGTGGAGTCTTTCCTTCTAAGTCACAAAGGCCTGGAGGAATCTATTACCTCATGCAGCCCTGATTGCCTCCCAAAGGCCCCATCTCCAAATACTGTCATATCGAGGCTTAAAATTTAACAGAAAGATTTGAGGGAGATAAAAACAGTCCAGTATTTTCTTTTGCCTATTTTCAAGTCTTTAACTCTCCAAAGATTTAAGCCTTGTAAATAAAAAAACATTATCTGTTTCTCTCTGAAAGTGAGTAAATTAAGACACTGGAAATAATTCTGAGGGCACAGGAGGAGGGATGCTCTGAGCATGAAGAATTAAGGGCTACATGAGTAAGTCACACTAGAGATGATGCATTTCTGAAGGAGAAAACACAGGAGATTTCTCACTTCCTGCTCCCTGGCCCACCCCACAGTTGTCTGGCTTTTTTTTTTTTAATCTAAGTGACTCTAACATCAACATAGTTCCAACAAATGTGAGCATCCCATCCGTGTGCCTACTGTGTGCTGACTTCTTCCTGAATCCTACTTTGAATGTGCACAGTCATCCTGCAATATTCGCATCAAACATGGAAGTGACGTGTCCATGAAAATCTGATGACTTACTCAAGGCCACTTCCAGCAAACAACAATGGGTCCCTTTAAGGCTATATCTGTTGATGCTCTGTTTGTGGTGAGGTACCACATATCAATTACTACGGTTCACAGCCCTCTTATCCAGAGAGAAAGCAATATGCCATATGCATCTGATACTGCTAAGACCAGAAGAACAGGACCTCAGGGAAGATAGCAGGAATTCTGCTTTGGAAGTGTTCAGCTCAGTATGCCAGTAAGACACGCAAGTGGAGATGTTGAGAGAGCAGTAGAGCAGAAAGGGCCTGCAGATATAAATGTGTATCATCAGCATAAAGAAGTTATTTAATGTGATAAGCAGATTCTTGCCTCCAGAAGAATGCTTGTCTGCCAGAATAATCATCAGAATAACAGCCAGGCCCAGTACCCAGGGGTATGGTCTTGCGAGTTCTTAAAATAATGAAATGCTTCCATACCGCTTGGTTGATAGCAGCTGTTTCGAGTCTCACAGAGCTATCTGCCTCCCTATCCCAGGTCCACCCTCAACAACTACGGATCTGATTGTGGTGATCATTTTACAATATGTGTATGTGCCATACTCCTTAAATAGATACAATCTTTATTTGCCTAGTGGAGTCCAACAAAGAGACATTTTAAAAGGTAAATTTTGTTTTAATTTAGTTAAGTGGGCTGCCCTGATTCAAAGAAAGATAGAGACAGAGACAGACAGTGTCCACCACCCAAGGCTGAAGCAAATCGCTATTGAATAGGGTCACTCTAATCCCTAAGAGGCAAACGGGAAACTTGGAAGTGGAAGGAGATGGGCTTAGTGAGATGTTATGAAGACAGTTGCAAAATGGTCCCCTTCTGAAAGCAGATCTCGCCACTTCACTTCACTGTGGTTGAGACAGAGCATCAGATTCCTCCTCGTTGCCTGCAATACTCTCCACCCGTCTTCCCCGCTTACTCCCTACAGTTCTGTCTCCCACCGCTTGATATGTTGCTCTCCTTTCTTTGATTACACTGTCAAGAGTCTTGTTTTTCCTTTGAAGGATCCTGCTCCTGATCTTTGATATCTGTGTGGTCCATACCTTTACTTTTCTCGTGGTCCTCCAAAGGAGGCCTTCCCTAACATAGACCCTCTCACGCGCACTCAGCTACGTGCTCACAGATGTTTAAGTATTGGCTTTCCCGGATAAAATGCATTCCAGTCTGTGGCATTCATTCATTTCTGCACGATCACGGTCTTCACTATGGCCAGTCTCAAGCTGCTGTGTGACCGATCTGACATCATTTGTGTGCAGACAGAAAGAGGGGCACACATTTGTCTCCAGAGCACATTGCCCAGGCCCCAGCTGACTGGACACCCGGCACTTCTTGTCACCTTGTACCACTTACCTGACACCGCATCTGGCTTGTTCATTCATCTGTCATCTAGTCTCCATGGACTAGTGTGCAAACTCTAAGACCTGAATTAGCTTTGTCACTTTTCATCCTGGACCCTTGAACTGCTGTTATCAATATTTATTTATTAAGTGAATAAATATGTGAAATAGTATGATATAACACCTAATTGGGACATTCAAAGTGACTCAAAGTTGTAAATTATTATGTACAGGGTCAGGTGACAGGTCATCAATGTCTTCCTTCAAGTCATGAGTTTCTAAAAGTAGGTAATGTTAAAGGTGTGCATGAGACAATTTTAAGTTTAAAAACTCAGAGCCTCTATTTATATATTTTATATTAAAAGATATAAGACATACAGCCAAGCTTCTTGGTACAGGCTTGTAATACTAATTACTCAAAAGCCTGAGGTAGGAACACCACAAGCCTACATTATAAGGTGAGTTCAAGGTCAACTTTGGCAACTTAGTGAGACCCTGCTTCAGAAAAAAGTAGAAAGAAGAGTTATGCTCAATGGTAGAGTACTTGCTTAGCAACCTTTAGACATTATATTTAGTCATCAGTATGGCAAAAACAAGTAAGTAACAAGTAATTAATTAGTGAGAAATATACCAACCTGTGTTAGTATTTAGTATGAGAATCAGGTATACATTTTACTTTAATTACTCTACATATTGACTGTTGGTAGTAAATATAAATGTCAAAATTGTCAGAGATGAAACATACCATTCTTTGTGCTTCAAACTAAAGTTAAAACATTTTTTTTTTGGTTTTTCGAGACAGGGTTTCTCTGTGTAGCTTTGCGCCTTTCCTGGAGCTCACTTGGTAGCCCAGGCTGGCCTCGAACTCACAGAGATCCGCCTGGCTCTGCCTCCCGAGTGCTGGGATTAAAGGCGTGCGCCACCAACGCCCTGCTAAAACATTTTTAAAATATTGTAAAATGATTTATTGAAAACTGTCACAACAAACTTGCACCAAGGAGTCTATGGGGACAGTATTTTGAAACACATACTGGAAAATGTTTTAATTAAAAAAAAATCCTTGCCAGGCATGGTGGTGCACGCCTTTAATACCAGCACTCAGAGAGGCAGAGGCAGGTGGATCTCTGTGAGTTCAAGGCCAGCCTGGTCTACAAATCGAGTTCCAAGACAGCCAGGGCTATTACACAGAGAAACCACGTCTCAAAAAAAAAAAATCCTATACCTCCAGCAAAGGTCCCAGCCATATGCTATTTCTCAACTTCAGATCTCAATGTGAAGGATGCTTGTCTGGGTCTTCCTGTTCTGTATCCACTGTGGCCAGCAGATTGGTGATCATAGGGAGCTAATTAATTACTTGGGAGATTCGATATGTGTTAAGCACTATATAAACCACCTGCATCAGAATCTCCTGAGGGTTCTTGTTATCACCTATTTTTATTCTCAGTCACTTGCAGTATTCACTCACCATGTTCTGCCATGAGATTAAAAGATGTATGAAGCCAAAGGATGTTATCTTTCACCACTTCATCATCAACTTTTGAATAGCACCAGTGAGGTATAAGGCACTAAGTTTGTGCAAAGTTTGTGCAAAAATCGCAGGTGAAGGGCCGGGGTCATATCAGTCCAAACAGGCAGATTGGAGAGTATATCCAATGAATTCCATAGGTAGCAGCTTTATCCATATTTCATAGCATTTTCAATGGCTGGGTAAGTCCCATCCATGTAAATCATGGGGTAGGAGCAATGAATGAAGGATAGAGCACTGAATTGTAGTTGTGTTGAGCATATGGTTTATTGTTTGTCAATATAGTTAAATCAGTTAAAAGGGTATTTATTGGGAGAAGATTGAATGTCCACAAAATTGATTTAAGGGTTGGGGGAGCTTTCCTCCACTGCAAAGGCAATACAAGGTTGAGCAGTTAATACAGCAGGACCATTATGGTCACTTTCAAAACTGCTTCAAACCACAAAGCCAACGTGGTCACAATGACCAGAGTGGCATGTGAAATCTAGCCACTGTTGGAAATTCATTTCTTTGTAACGTAATTATCCATCTATACTCTAACAAGAGATGAACCCAATGTTCTTCTGTTTTTCAGATACCATGAAAGTTCATCAGTTTACTAATCTAATCCACATTGCCTTAGCTGCAAGGGAGTCAGCATGTCTCCCTTTTTTCTTCCATACATAGTAGAATGGTAAAATGAACATTGAGAAAGTCAATTCAAGCAACCAATGAAAGCTAAAACTAGACTGATTTAGTTAAAATAATCAACTCCACTTTTGAATAATTTGTCAACATCAAAATCATATTATCATTTTACATTCTTCTTGACATATTTTCAATTTACAATGCATAGCTCTTTAAATGCAAGTATGATTTTTAAAATCTAATGTGAAAAGCTAATTACAAACACATTCATTTACTTCTGTGTACTTCACAAAAGCAGTTCAAACCAGTATGTTGCATGAACACAAATTATATCTTACTAGATGAGTTTTAAAATTACTGTTCCTACTAAATCTTATTTACTTTGACCATAATACAGTAACAAAATAACATTGTTAAAAAATATCTTCTGCATACTTCTCATGTGCCTTATTCTGTTTCAAGAACTAAAACAAAAAGTAGAATTTGACAGCAATAGAGAAAAGAGACACCAGTAAACAGAAGGGTGTGTGAGCTTAAATGTTAGATCTTAAAATAAATCAAAATTTCAAAATTTGATATGAAAGTGCATTTGGGAGCCAGTTGAGTGGGTAAAAGTGTCCTCTCACTCCTGAAACCAATGTATAGTTGTCCTCTGACTGCTACACTTTTATGTGTAGAACACATACCTCCCCCAACTAATAATAAATAACAAAAAAAAAAGTTGCATTTGGGAATGAATACCATCCATAAGGACCAATCATGAGTTTTAAAGAAATACTTTCCCCAAGGTTAAGAAAATGTTTGTAAACAAATTCAAAATGTTGTCAGATATACTTTGAGTACTGACTCTGTTAACGCCTTTGAGCCAAATGAAGCCCAAGTAAAATAGGACTAATGAAAAGAGGGCTGGCCTCAATTGAGACCTTCCTCTGTTTGGCTTACTAATGAATAGCCTTGCAAAAGAAATCCCAGACTCCATAAATAAGAGGGTATGAGCTGATAGAGCCCTTGAATCTTTCTTAACCAAAAGAAGAGAGAAAACACCACAACAACAAAATAGCAGGAACCATTAACTTTCAAAATCAATGGTCTCAATTACACCCAATAAAGACACAGACTAACATATTGGATTAATGTCATCAGAGAGGCTTCCCTCCGGCAGCTGATGGGAGCAGATGCAGAGACCCATAGACAAACATTAGGTGGAAAGGGAGCCCAAATTGAAGTTCTCCATTAGGTCCCTCCCCTGGAAGCCCCCAAAGAACCCTATGAAGATGGGGAGGGAGAATAGTAGGACCCAGGCCCCCAGAATCAACTAAGCAGGACTCATGAGGCTTTCAGAGACTGGAGCACCAATCATGGAGCCTGCATGGGTCTGCATTTATGTTAGGATTTTTAGTTTGGTGTTCTGTATGACTCCTAACAGTGGGGGTGGGAATGTCTCTGACTGTTTCATCTAGTCTCGGAACCCTTTTCCTCCTACTGGGTTGCTTCACCCAGCCCTGATATGAGAGTTTGTGCCTAGTCTTATTGTATCTTTGTTATGCCCTGTTAGGTTCATAGCCCTGGGAGGGCTGCTCTTTTCTGAAAGAAAATGGAGGAGGGTGGATTGGGGGAGAGGAGAGGAAAGGAAGGAACTGGGAGGAGTAAAGGGAAGGGAAACTGTGGTCGGGATGTATTATATGAGAGAAGAATAAATTTTAAATGCCTATAAATAAATAAATGAATAAATAAATAAATAAATAAATAAATAAATAAATAAATGGTTTTTAATATAAAACCCATATTGGATTTGAAAACAGGATCCATCTTTCTGCTGAATTCAAGAAATACAACTCACCATCAAGGACAGACATCATATTAGGGTACTGAAATCAAGCAAATGGAACCAAGAAGTAAGCAGGCTTATATATATTAATATCAGACAAAATAGATTCAAAGCAACTAATCAGAAGATATAGGAAAGGGCACAACATAGCCATTGAAGGAAAAATCCAAAAGGATATTGCAAGACTAAGCATTTGTGCACTGAACACAGGAGCAACCAATTTCATAAAAGAAATACTGCTACAGGAGAATCACATATTTGATCCTAACATAGTGATGGTGGGAGACTTCTATACACTACCGTCACCCATGGACTTTATATGGACAAAACCTAAGCCGAGAAATGTTGAAGTGAAGTAACATCATAAATCAAATGGACCTAACAGACATCAAAGAGCATTCCACCCAAACACTCAAGAATATGCTTTCTTCTCAGCATCCAATGGAACTTTCTAAAAAGTTGACTATACTAGAACAGATATGCAAAAATTGAAATAACAACCTGCATCCTATCTGACCATCATGGATTAAAGCTAGATATCAACAACCATAGAAATGACAGGAAGTGTACAAACTTATGAAAACTGAGCCACTCACTACTTAAATGAAAACTAGATCAAGACAGAAATCAAGAAGGCAATTTAAAACTTTTGAGAACTGGATGAAAATAAAAGTACAATGTACCCAAATCTAAGGGGCACAGTGAAGGCAGTTCTAAAACATAGTTCCTGAGAGTAAGTGCCTATATCAAAGAACTGAAGAGATCTCATGTTAAGAAGAGCTTGATGTACATGTAAAATGAGGCCATATCCCTAGAATTAATAGTTTTATCAATTCAATGTGAGAACTGAGTTATCTAATGTTATCTTTAAAACATCAATTTCAAGTGTCTTATCAACAAAGAAAACAGTATTTCATTATAAAAACAAACACGTTTCCAAATTTTGTTGTCTTCTTTACAGTAGTGTTTGTCAATAATATTTGTATAGGAATGACCCTGGATAGGAAAAGAGACAGTTCCATTCCGGTGTTAAATGCTGGTCCTTGCCCTTAGCTCCATAACACATGGTCCAGTTCTGTTTCTAGCACTGTACAGTCTCAAAGGCATAGCTTTAAAGGGAGAATATCTCACTTCTGGCATGGGTAGAATAACAAAACCAGGCATAAAGATAACATGTGAGTCAATCTCATTGGCGTTTTTCTTTTCCCATATGATGCCCAGGCAAATAACTCTGCCTTTTATGGAAAAAACCATAGATAAGCATGACCCTGTTTGAGCCATCCGGCGTGGAAGCAGGGATGTAGTGGGAAGAGACCTGAGGGATAATCATGGGCCCCATTTCCCATCTGAAGCTTCTTCCAGTTTGTCCTCGGAGACCAGCAGTGCAATCTTGAGCTCATCAGTGCTCTTGGGCCCATTCTTTCTAATGTACAGTGAGGGTGTGAAAGTACATGTCTCAGATGTATCTTCCCGTGAGGCCTTCCAAACCAGTCCTGGACTGGATCAAAGTGAGTAAACAAAATGTCATAATTTTAGACTCAACACAATTCAGTCTCTTTATGTGGTAGAGACAGACTAATTGCTACAGGAGAAAAAAAATAAAGAATTGTACTCAGGAATGTGGATAAGGGGTGTTAAAACTACAAAAACAAGGCAAAGTGGTAACTGACGAAAACTTCCAGCTCTATAATGATAATCAGTCTCAAGAAGGCCCAGTGATCTTCATGGTCTCAAGTTAGTGTGGGCTCAGAAAATTCTCTGACACAAGATTCTTACCTTCTTGGAAAGTGACTGTAGACTTTGTTTACAGCTAAATATTTAGGTCCTACCACAATCCCTAGAAAAAAAAGTTTTATTTATGTTTGATACATTAACAAGCTGATAGTAATAGCCAGATTTTAGCAGTACTGAGTTGCAAAATTGTCCTAAACTCTTGGTTTCTGTTTATTCTGCCAGTCCTTCCAAAAACCATGTAGAACCAATGGGGCTTTTATTCCTCTATGAGCAGGAAGCTTCCACATATAGTACATGATGGGGCCATATTTTGACTAGCCAATCTTGTTCAAGCATCCGTACATGTAAACACCACAGTGCACTGCTTTGGTGATCAGAAAGAGCATCCAGCTTGATGCTGCCACACGAATTTATGATCATGGCTATACTTGTGAGATGAAAACTTCAGGGTGGAAAACAATTGTCTTCTTTTAGAAATACAAGTTATAAAGAAGTCTGTGGTTAATGGGATTGATCAAACTGGGCTTCCTTTCCCTTGTACCTGATTCCTCCAGATACCCCAACAGAATCAGTTACGTTAAGATATCTCTTACTTTTAATCTTCTACCAATTCTATATTTTAATATATGCCAGGAAGAACTAATCCCATGCTGAGTAACAAGAGCTTCAAATTCAAATGCCTCTGGTTCTTACACATGAGACAGTTTGTAGAGCCATGGCCCAGTTACAGTGTGTTTGTGTTTAGGAGGATTTTGTTTTGTGTTCTGTCCTAGGACATTCGCTTTCCAAGTGTTTACATGTCAGCAGTGGTCAAACAAAATAGTTCAGAGGGTCACACGAAGAGCCAGTAGTTTTCAGCTCCTATGCCATGACTGAGAAATGAGTCAATGAAAATGCCACCAAAGAGGCCCAAACGAGCCCAGGATAAACCCCTAAAATAAAATGAGAATGAATCTACAAAGGGAAGATCAAGAGGAATGGACCAAATCATTTGCAGTTGTAAAGGAAGGCACTCAGAGTTGGCCACTCTTTAAGTTTCTTTTTATTTTTAAACAGGGTATCCCCTAAAAAAAAAATCTATCAAGCACTCTTTCATCAATATTGTTTCATCTTCATATACGTTGTGTATTTAGCACAGTTTGAAAGGGGAAATCTCATTTTGTAGTTGTGTTTGTTGGATTTTTAAAAATGCAAAGGATTTGAAGCTCAAAGCGAGCTTTCTCTTAGCACTGTTTTGCACTTCACTGCATGTTAATAGAGTCAAAGCTCCCCTCGATGGGGATAACTATCATCCATCATCTTCACAGCGCTCCTTCTTTCCCTCCTCAAAGCTACACAGGCAACCCCCAAAGAAAAATGCCCTGAACGCCAAACAGTGGGAGCTGACATAGGGACAACTTAGTGCTTTCTGTCTGGAGATTGAACAGGACCTGCGTGTGACCAGAGAAGCTCATGATGGCCATTAAAAAGGAAAAACCAGCACAACGATCAGCAAGAAAAGATCCTTACCAAGTTGTGATTCTGTGTGGAACCTCATCAAGTTCCTCCAATTAAGAAAATAATATATTTCCCCATGTTCAAAATGAAGGTCTTGGTCAATTTCTTTTTTTTTTTTTTTCATTTTATATCCCAAGTCATCCAAAGCTAGGTAACTCAGAATACTTGCATTTATTTATTTAACTTAATGTATGTAAGATAGACTAGATGTTTCAAGCTATGCATATAATACTTAATACTGATTTTAGAGGAACTAATCTGCTATTTTAGGCAAGCAAGCTTTATGTCACACATACTATTTTTAAAGAAAGCTAACAGTTTAAATATGTTATTGTAGATTCCTATGAAGCAAATTTTCGAGACTGTCAAGTGGTTATCACACATTCATCTCAATTGTGTATGCCTTCTACATTCACAGGACTGTTCTATGAAAAAGAAATTTTCTACAAAAAAAACTTTGAGACAAGGTTCCAAACTATGAGAGAAAAAATTCATGTGAACCATGTTGCATGAATCCTAAATGGTCTTATAATAAAAACCCGGAGCCAGATATTGGGGTAAATGCTGAAAGATCAGAGGAAACAAGCCACAGCCACTTCTCACCTTGCCAACTCCTCAGCCGATCCTGTCTCCAGGAATCCTCAGACCGAATGTCTGAGTCCCCAGCCAAAAGGCTCTAGTTCCTGTCTCCTCAGCCTTAAATGCCTTTATCCCCCCCCACCCCCAGCCATTTCACTTCCTATTACAGCCTTCCTAACACTGTGATTAATGGTGTGTGTGCTTCCCAAATACTGGGGTTAAAGGTGTGTGCCACCACTGCCTGACTCTGTTTTTCTCCTAGACTGGATCAATCTCATGTAGCCCAGTGTGGCCTTGACTCACAGAGATCCAGATGGATCTCTGCCTCCCAAGTGCTAGGATTAAAGGTGTGTGCCACCACTGCCTGAGCTCTATGTTTAACTCTGTGGCTGGCTCTGTCCTCTGATCTTCAGGCAAGTTTTATTAGAGTACAACAAAATATCACCACAGAACCACTTCACTAAGTTGAAACTAAAGTAGAAATGATGGTCCATACTCTTATCTACACGTACTTAGAAATACTTGGATAAGAAATAAGTTGAGTCACCAGTCAACTCTGTGCCCTGGAAAGTCCATAGAACAGAGGGCTTTCAATGAAAGACTGTACTTGAGAGCCAGGGTAACGTACCCTCCCCACAGTGGTATTAAGAAGATTCTTAAAGGGCCCAGGACTGTGTATCAGGATGTTTTCTTCCAGAAGGACCTCTCCCATCAGAGAAAATGAAATTAAGATTACTCTTACTAGGGAGAAAGGTACTTCACTAGTAGCAACACTACACCGGACTAGTAAAGACAACAGTACTATGCTTGGTGGTTGTCTGGGGCAGAGAACAGAAAGAAGGACAGACAGAGCACTAACCACAAAGAAGCTGATGACGTGAGTTCCCTTGACATGGATGGGCCCAGTGGAGCCCAGCTCTCCACGTCCTCTGCATCAGCACTTTCACTGCAACCATGGACAACACCAGGGAGGTTTCCGGAGAGCACTCAAGCCATTTGTCTACAGGGGCAGATAGTACTTGTCTGGGTTTCCTTTATCCAACTTGTAAAGAGAGAGAGAGAGAGAGAGAGAGAGAGAGAGAGAGAGAGAGAGAGAGAGAGAGAGAGAGAGA
>CABHPP010128058.1:0-13606 GCA_902168425.1 Peromyscus attwateri
TAAAACAAATAGTTGGGTTTCAGCCAATCACCAAGCGCCACACTCCTGTCAATCACAGACAGCACCGACAAAACTATAAGGCAGATGCCCAAATGCAGCCAGTCAGGTGCCCTCTGCATCCCTGAGCAGCCTGTGGGAGTTCACTGCTTCTGCTGCAGGCCTGAGCTCTCACATTCACTCTTGTTCTGAGGCTGTCTGACTCACAAGTCATCCTTTGTTCAAATAAGCGCCATTCAATTTAATTTGTTTGAAACTCTTTTTTCTTTGTAACAAGCCGTCTCAGGCCACGCCTCAGTCAGTTTTCCATCACCTGACTGCCGCCTGGATCGAGACAGAATATCACAGTGTGCAGCGCCTCATGGCAGCCGGGAAGTAAAAACAGAGAGAGAGAGCACACCAGCATCCCGCTATCTGCTTCAAAGGCACGTTCCCAATAACCCACCTTTCTTCTATGGGGCCCCACTTTCTAGAGATCCTGGCACCCCCCAACATGGCTATGAGCTGCGGCCAAGCCTGGAATCCATGAGCACCTGGAGGCATTTAAAGTCTGAGCCGTAGCAATCTATGTTGTGCTGTTGTTAATCTTGGGTAATTTATAACGAAGAAGCTCATGGCTCTTTAAGCTGAAGTCTAAGATCAGGGATTGACATCTGATAAAGGTTTTCTTGCTACATCATCCCGTGATGGCAGGTGAAAGGACAAGAGAAGGGGAGAGGGACAGGGAGCAGACTCTCTTGTCCCTTTGTAGAAGACATTCTCCCATGAGCCCACTCCTGGGGTCATGACATTCATCCGGTCAGGAAGGCAGAGCCCTCCAGGCCATTCCTTTCCTATGAACCGCCATTTCTAACACTGTTGGACTGGGGATGTGTGCTGTGGGGGACACATTTGCACCATAGCGCAGCTGGATATAAATAGTTGATGCCTCTCTTTGGGCTGGGGGGAGCATCTTGAAAATGGTGCTCACAGTTCCTGTATTTTATGCATTTTGTTGGAGAAGTCGCATGCTGGCCCAGTTTTCTTTTATTGCTTGTTTGTTCTCTTTGTCTAGAGGCCAGAGGGCTTGGTTTTTTTTGGTTTTTTGTTTTTATATTTTTGTCTTTAAGATCCAATTGCTTTTCTAGAATATGTATCTGAATTATCATTTAAAGTAAATTTTCTGAAACACACACACACACACACACACACACACACACACACACACACACACACATGCCTGCTAGAAGGTTTTCTTAGTTAGGTTAACTGAGTTGGGAAGATATACCCTGAATGGGGGTGTCACTAGTTGACAGGCAGGGTCTTGAACTGTAAGAGTAGAAGGTGAGCTGAGCAATAGTGGACATGCATTGGATTCTCCATGTTCCTGACTGTGGGTATAACCCTCTGTTTCAGGCTCCTGCCTTGACGGCCCCACAATGATGGACTGGACTGTAATCTGCAATTGTAAGTTGAATTGACCTTTTCTTCTCCCAGTTGCTTTTTATCAAGGTATTTTATCATAGCAGCAGAAACAAAATTAGGAATGTATGTATACACACACATGCAAACACACACATATATATGCATATGAACATATATACAAAGAGAACCAATATCCTCCATCAAACAACTGAGAGAGATTATTTTTAAGTCCTTACAATTATAATCAAAAATTAAGAGCACAGATGTACAAAACTCAAAAACTTTTCAGCCTTTTCAACTACTTTGTTTACATATTTTTCCCTTGTCTTATTTTTAGCCCTTGTGTTTTAAACCTGCTTTCTTTATTATCTCTCAATACTTTTTATTTGACTATATTCCATCAACGACTCAGTAACTTCTTTGCATTTCTGTGATGATATGTTGTTTTTCCTTCATCTGCCTTCTGATCTTGATTAGATCTTGTTCTGTTTCTTTTTGAGTTTTGTACATCTGTGCTCTTAATTTTTGATTATAATTGTAAGGGCTTAAAAATAATCTCTCTCAGTTGTGTGATGGAGGATATTGGTTCCTTTTGGGGTGATGCTCATGCTCCTTTCCCTGTCTTGCCTGTAACCCGATGGGGACTTTCACCTGCTACTTTCTTCTTTCACTTTACGTATACAGTAAGTCTGACCTTTCCTACTCTACCCCATCCCCATCCCCCACCTCCATGTCTTTCTTACCCTTCATTATCACATCTTCTCCCAGAGCCTTCTCTGTGTCCCCCTTTCCTGGGAGCAATGCTTCTGCGTATCCGTCTCTACCACTCGCCCTCACTTTTAGCCTCGGGTTAGCTGGGCATTTCTGTGTTGGCTTGGAGAGGGAGGTCTTGGCTGTGCTCTTCTCTATTCTCTTGGCATGCTCCCTTAAGGCTCCAGCCCCACCCCTGCTCTGCTTGGGGCAGCTGCTGGGGCTCCAGCTCTCTGGAAGCTTGAGGTCTCAGAGGTGGCTTGTCCTCGATATCCTATCTCTGTAACGTTGAAGACAAGAGCTGCTTATGGTGTTATTTCCAGTGCCCACTGGTCTGAGGTATTTGAGGAATGTTGGGGGCAGAGATGTCTGGTGTAAGCCTACTGCAGATAACCAAGTTGCTAGTAGTGACTCCCTTCTCCCTAAAACTCATTCAAGTCCCTGATTCCTCCTCCTTCCCCTTAGCTGTAGAGAACTCTGCTGGTACCAGACATCCTGTGTAGTCACCTTAGGTCGTTGCCTCTAAAGGAGCATCTTCAGACCTGTTTTTATTTCTCCCCTTGATCTCATCCTAAACGCATCATATCTGAAAACAGTTTCTCAAGCCTGTGCTGAGTGGGCACCCCATCTGCAGACCCGGCCCCTTGGCAGCTTCTGCTGAGCACCCTGCCTCTCACTGTACGGGAGAATTGCAAGGGGGGGGGGGGGGGGGGGGGGACATACTGCTCTGCAGTCTTTTTCCAGAGCCTAATCCAGCTGTTTTGTGTGGAATGGTGGAGGTGGAGTTCATTGCCTACAGGGCTGCCAAGCACTTCTGTAGACACTTTGAATGCCATCTCATTTAGTCCCCCAGACCACTCTGGAGCCACTCAGGAGCTCAGCGCTGAGAGAAGGACGCCGAGCACCAAGTCTGGCTTTGTTTAGCTCAAACGTGTCTTTCCCACCTGGACTTCGTGATGAGTGATCATTCTAACCCAGTGAGGGGTATTTACCCGGGGTCTGAAAACTGAGGGATCCTTTTACATAGCATGTCCACCACTATCATGACCTGATCTGATCACATCACACACACACACACACACACACACACACACACACACACACACACATATATATTCAGTGACGTGGCACACAATCATGTTTTAGCCAACAGTGGACCATGTATACAGCACTGGTCCTCTAAGATGATAGTTCCCACTGATCTTGCAGCCCTTTCAGTTTCTGTCGCTGTATTTCGTTATGTTTACACAATGGTGGGATTCCTCAGGACATGTCCTTATTATTAAACAATATGTGATTCTCTCTCTCTCTCTCTCTCTCTCTCTCTCTCTCTCTCTGTGTGTGTGTGTGTGTGTGTGTGTGTGTGTGTGTGTGTTGTTTGACTTAAATGGACTATATTTTCCAAAAGTCTTTACCTCTCTCTTTTCTGGTCTGTGTAGGTATGAAGAAGTCATTTATTTTTTCCCCTCTACTGAACAAACAAACAAACAAACAAACAAACACTAAACCTCCCCCAACCCAAAGGACAAACTTCCTTGTTCTCTGCAGTGTGCTTGCACTCAGTTAAATTGGGAGGAAGTTGACTTGGTATGGAAAAGGCATGGAAGGTGTTCTGGGTGAGCCGAGTGCTTCTGAAAGGACATCGAATACCAGCTCATTTAATCCTGAAGTTTATCCATGTACAGGTATTAGACTGGATGCCTTCTAGATTTCTCTTGTCCCTAAGAGGCCCCAACAGTCACCTTGGGGCCACCTACAGTGTGCACAGCGTCACCCACATATACATTCTTGTTCTCCACCACATTCAGCTTTGTGCTGACCGAGTGTGAGCCTGTTGTTTGGATTCTACTTGAGGTGGTGCTTGGAATGAAGATGAGTCTAAACCTTTCTGAGTGTGGGTTGCCGGAGATGCTGACGGGGTTTTCTTGACAAGGATGACAATGCTAATTATGCATTGGCACAACTGGCCACCTAATGAGATGACGGCGCCCTGACGCCGCAGGCCTGTGAGCACTTGCTAACCTCTGGCTCTGATGAGTTCGTTTTGTCTCCTGCTGAGTCACATTCTCCTAATGGCGTGAATCAGCTCTCCTTTCAACTCTTCTGTCCTTTTTCCCACCTAATTTCCTTGTTGGTCACTTCCTTCCTGCAACTTAAAGACCAAAGATTGGAGATTTTTAACCGGAGAATTGCTGAATGACTCGGCAATTAATTGTTGAAGGGTGTGCCCAGAGTCATTGGAAATATAATTGCCCCCAGATTTTCAGGAAGGGCCTCGATGACACAGAGTGTCCTCTGCAATGACGATGGAGCTGATGCTTGCTAGGTCTTTAAATATGTACCCGATCTTCAAAACCTTGACTCAAAACCCAGGAGTCTATACTTTTATTGTATTAAGCCTGCCTTGAAATCCAGTTTCAGCTTGGTTGATTTATTGCTCAATTAAGAATATTGAAAAATGGCCACTTCTTCTTTCCTATTTTATGGGAATTATGTTAGTGATGGCTGTAGACAGATAATATGCCCTAAATATTATTGCACTTCTGTATTTTAGAAGCATTGGCCATCTATCCTCTTCTGAGGATAGATATTAGAGTTGTCAGAAAAGAAAGCCAATGTTCCCTTCCAAAGCAAACAATTCTAGAAATAATAAAGCCTTAGAGATGTTAGCATCCCATTGTGCTGGTAAGGAAATGACAGTTGACTGTATCAGTATTCAGGTCACAGATATTTCCAGTCATTTTTCTTAGTATATCTTAGATTGAAAATCAGATAATCTCTAAGTAGTGATAATTTTGTCTTCCCTATTTTTACTTTATTTGGACTACACTGAATTGATATTTCAGGATGATGATAAATGTTACTGTGATCCATGCTTTATTCTTAATTTTGACTAGACACTCTCTCCATACTAAACAGGAGATTGGCCAATGCTATGGTTTTAAAACTTCCATCACACATTTATATACTAAAAATGTAATCCCAGATTCAACAGGGTTGACAGGTACCAATAAGAACTTCGCTGTTACAAGTGATACTCGACAAGTAGTCTCATCTCTGTCTCCTGGGAGTCTAGAAGGTGGAGGTCCAGAGCTACTGACTAGGCACATTATCATCACCACCAATTCCCTGCTCCAGGAGAGCAGAGCCCTCGTGAATGGGCTGATGTCCTATTGTGGGAGTGAGTTTGTTGTAAAGGCAGTTTCTTGTGACATGCCTCCCTCCTTTCATCCAATAGGGCATGATACAGCAAGGAGACTTTTGCCAAACACCATGCTTGTTTCTAGACTTCTCAACCTCTAGAACCAGGAGCCAAATAAACTACAGTTTATAAATTACCCAGGCTTGAGTATTCTTTTACAGCCTTGCAAAAAAGAAGATGGTGGCCATCAATATGAACTATTCTTCATTATGCTAAAAAAAGAAATCTTATTCTGGTTGTATGAAGAGAGATTTAGAAATGAGACTAGACACTGAATTTGTCCAGTGAGATTTTCTATAGCAGGAGAGGTTGTGGTTGGTACAGCTTGTCCTCCAAAGGTTCATACTCTGAGAGCCTGGCCCCCAGTGGAGCAGGGTTGAGGCAGTGACATTTTTAAGAGGCAGGGTCTGGTGGAAGGTAACTGGGTCATGGGGTTTTACTTTAATGGCTAAGTTAAACTATCATGTAGGAACTAGAAGTAGATCAGTACCCATGAGAACAGGTTGTTTTTGAATGGCTCCCTCCTCACTCTTGCTTCTTTGCAGACATTGTCCTTCTGCATAGACTCTGTTTCTGCTTCTCTGCTGGGTTGTCATGAAGCCAGCAGCCCTCACCAGGACACCAGCACTTCGCTCTTTGTACCTTCTGACTACAGAGCTGTGAGTCGAATAAACCTGATTTATTTGTACTTTATTAAGTGTCAGGGATTTTGTTATAACACAAGGCAATGAATGAAAACTTTATTTTCTGCTCTAGTTCTTGATCAATGGCCAATGATTTAATCAGCATTATCTCTTTCATAGAACCTCTATAATTGTTCTAAACAATGGCGGGTGCTAGAGGGTCTTGCTTGGCAAACACATGGAGTATTTGATTTCTAAAGTTGAAGATGCTGAGAGGATGGAACAACCGGAGAGAGTGAGGACAGTATCCTCCACCCTACTGTATCTCACAAACCTCTTCTAAGTTTGTTTCCAACTCATACCACGTGTAATAAACAAACAGTAGTAACTAAAGTAAGCTTCCAAATTCTGTGAGCCATTCTTACAAGTTACTAAGTCTGAGTGGGGTTCGTAGAAACCCCATCTTTCTCCTAGCTGTATAGCCAGTCATTATAGGGAGACTCCAGGAGAAGATGGCACTTAAAATTTGGAAGTTTTGTGGGGGATGGAGGTAGAGCTCAATCTGCGGGCAACTGTCTGTACTAACTCTAGCTAGCTCATGCCAGACTTGAACTGAGACAATGGATACACAATTGGTGTTCAGAGAGTTATAGGAACAGTTGTTGGAGTTTCATATTTGACATCAGACGTTCAGTGGCTAATTTCTTGCAGGTGGGGTTTGGAGGAGGCTGTGAGTAGCCCTTTGAGGGACAGATGATACTTTGTCTCCATCGGTCAGTTTGTACAGGGATTGGGGTGTCCTGACCTATCATGCCTGAGCCAAGTGCATCCCTCCAAGGCCACAGGAAAGGGAAGTAACATTACCAGGAAGAGGAGAAAGGAACCTGCATAGGTATGAACAGTGAAAATGAAGAGGACTGTGAGCCTATTACTGATGGCCTCAGTGACCTTCTTGACCTATTATCCACATGCTGGTGTGTTTGTAGTATTGTTTTTTGTTTTCTAGGGAAAATTCTATTTTTACATTGAGTTTCCTTATAGTTTGGAAATAAAATGTCTCAGTTTTATTCCACTAGATAGGACATTGAGCTTCTTACTATTTTGACCCAGTTTCCCCTCTCTTATCAATGTTATGATACATGGCTTTCATTTGATTCCTCATACCAGGATGTACGAATTTTTACTTCTTATGTTTCTTGTTGTTTTTGAGAGGAAGGTGTGATCTTAGATTTTAGATTCTAGATAATTACCATAAGAACATATAAAAATGTATTATTTTTTAAAAATAGTATGCTTAACAACAATAAAAATTGAATTCAAATTAAAAAATGGGCAAAGGCATCGAATAAATGTTTTCTGAAGACATTATATAAGCTTCCAATAAGCACAAAAAGATGCTTTCAATATCACCTGCTAGGGGAGTGCCCCAAAAAACAAGGTATTGTTTTCCCAGTATTAAGAAGGCCATTATAAAAACAAACAAACAAACAAACAACAACAAAAAAACAAGAAGAAAATAGAAAGTGTAGAGAAATTGGAACTCTTACGCGATGCTGGTGGAGATCTAAAGTTATAAGGTACCTTTGAAGATGACTGGACAGTTCCCCAAAATGTTAAACATAGAATGAAACGATTCAGAAACGTTACTCCAGGTATATTCTCAACAGAACTGAACGTGAGGGCTCAGATATGTGTAGACTGTGTTTGTAACAGCAGCATCCCTAACGGTCCAAAGAGAGGCAACCCAAGTGTCCATCACATGCATGGACAGACAGAACAAGGGAAAGGCGTCTTTCTTCCAGTCAAGAAGAGAGACTCTGGAAGAAATTAGCGTCAGTGGAATCTTGCCCTCTGGCCCCTAGAATGACAAGAAAATGACTTTTTGTTGTTTTAGTTATACCGTGGTCACTTGGTTAGGGCAGCATTCAGTGAGTGGTTCTGTTCTCCTAATCATCAGGGCATCTGGTAGTCACATTCTCCTGCACAAATGACCTTGTGTCTCTGTTACCCTGCAAGTTAAGATGGGACCCAGATAGCTCAATGGAGTTGGAAGACCAGAAACATGAGAAAACCCTTGAACTCCACATTCTCCCATGATTTGTATACATGAAGTCCTCTCATTTATTTACTTTTTATTGTGCCAACATACAGGAAGGACTAGAATCGGAATCTGCGAAGCTCTGCAGGCGCATCTGCACCCTTTCATTATACCCGCTAACTCTTCTGATCAGTTCTGCTAGCTGCATAAGGAATAAGGGAGCAGAATACTCAGAGAGGAAAATGGCTGCTGGATGAAGCTCCCTGAGGCCCAGAGCTCCCTCTGCATTAGAGCACTCTGCCATGATCAAGTGCCCCCTCCCCTGCACTGGAGCATGCCTGTACTAGAGTGCCCCTCTGCACTAGGGTGCCCCTGCACTGGAACACCCCTCGAGAGCACCCCTTCCTGGCCAAGCATGGCCTGAAAATGTTTCCTCTGTTAGTTTGTCTATTGCATTCCACGGTGAAACTGTTCTTAGTTGAAAATGATTTTCAGGGAGGAAAACCAAGACGAGGAGGCAGGGTGGGACTCCCAGAGGTGGTTTGGGGCAGGGTGGGGCTCCCAGAGGTGGTTTGGGGCAGGGTGGGGCTCCCAGAGGTGGTTCCGAGGCTTCAGGAGTAGGTTCTGGACCTGTCTCTGAGCTCCTCACTGACGCTTGGCCTGTCCCATCATTTATGTCTTTTGCCTCATTCCTGACAACTGGAGACACTCTCTAATAAGGCACTGTGTTCTTCCTGCCATACACTCACTCTTTCCCTCTGCATAGCCCCTTGGCTGGTGCCTGCCTTCCTCCCTGCAGCAGGGGCTTTGGCAGGGGTTGGGGGAGAGGGGGTGTGTCCACCAAGATCCTGGTTCTGTTACAAAGGAAAGCTCACCTTCTTCAGGGCAGAGTAGCAATGGCGGCCATCAGCACCCCTATAACTGCTATGAATCTGGCTGTTTTTGATCCAGGAGGCATCTGAGGTCCTGTCAGGAGCCGCAGGAAGACCTGCATTGTTCTTTTAACCTCTGCAGCAACAGAACAGGAAGGTTCTCCAGTCATTCCCAGGTCACATGGGGACTGCAGCATGAGACAGTCACTCAGTAGTGACTCTCGGACTCAGGACAGTTTTTTTTTTTTTTTTTTTTTTAATGTCCTTGTGTTGGGTGAGGGAAAAGTGGAGTATTTTAACTGAAGTGAAACATGGCATCATTTAACTGATTTCTGAATGAACTGTTGGCATCTGCAGGAAGGACACGGGAGAATTTTGAAAGAAAATAAAATGACAGTTCATTTTTACCTAAGAAAATTGATAGCCCCGCTCCCGATCTAATCCTCAGTCCTTGGTAGTTTTCATGTCTGCAAAAATCACCTATGTGAATGGTGGGTTTAATGTTAAAACTTAGAGCTATGATGTGGCCAAACTAATGAATTCAAAGTTGTCAGGTATTGTTTGTTTTTAGTGTGTGGGGTTTTATTAAAGAACATTGCTATTAACATTCTTGTAATTAACAGGAGGTACCTTCTATGAGGATTTTTTTTTTCATAATCAATTTCTAAAGGGAATGGGGTGCAGCTCAGCGAGAGAGCCCCTGCTGGGTGTGCACAAGGCTCTTCACCCTCTTGCCCAAGACAAACAGTTTACCCACTGGCTACAGGAAAGAGCCAATCTACAGAGCCTGTCCAATCTACACACCCTCCCTTGAAGCAGGCTGCCCTTGACTTTGTCAGGGGGCTTATGAGCCCTTATTTGAATGGTTATGTTGAGAATTTCCTTCTCTCTAGAAAGAAAAGAAAGCGTTTCTCTTCCTTCATAGGTTTAGAGACACGCAGCTGCCTAACAAACTCAGGAGATGATGCGTGTTTGACCCCACGTGGGAATTTTATGTGGTTTGGATCCAGAACTAAAGCTTTGGCAGCTCCACAGCCTGAAGCAGGACTCTGTCTACGGAAAGTGCATTCTCATGCTAATTCTAAATTCAGCAGCCATACTGCTAAACTGCAGCAGAAAGGAAGGACCTCCTTCAGGTTGCATTAATGCTACAAGACCCTTGCTTCTGTGAATGCCAAGCACACAGGGTACCACCTTTGGAGTTAAAAAACAAAAAACAAAAAACTGTTCCTTTCTTCCTTTAAGTTATCTAGATGCTGGACGCCTCCAAACTGATGAAAACCAGTTGATTTTATTTGTAACTGGAAAATACACAGCTGTTCTGACCCCCAGGCTGGGCTTCTCAGTACTGTGGAAAACTCGTCTGTCTATTTTACTATTCATGGAGGTATTTAAATCATATTGCATCTGCTCAGAGCTGAAGAGATGGGAACTGGATATTATAGGTCGAGAGTATTCTACCTCAAGGAAAAAGTGATGGGCAGCTAAGAAAATCCCCCATTGGCTACTTGAAGCCCAAGATAGAGACCAGGGGTGCAACCTCAGGAGAAAAGGGGCGGGATTGTTTACACAGGGCCAAGGGGGTTGTTTCTTTATTTACATTTCCTCCAACCCTCTGCACCAAGACTCCTAAATGTTCATTTCTGAAGCACAAATTGAGAGAGAGAGAGAGAGAGAGAGAGAGAGAGAGAGAGAGAGAGAGACAGACAGAGAGCAACCATTTGCCATCTCCCCCTTCTTAGAGACCCACAATGCACATCTTCATGCAAAGACTGAAAAGCTCTAGAGATGAGGAATCCCATTCCTCTCACTTCACCCAGCGTTTCCACAGACTGTTAAGGAATTGGTATTTTGTGAGATATATGTTAGAAAACACGGCTCTCTGCCTACCCTGATATGCTGAGCAGGAGATGAGAGTTCTCTTTAGCACCTCCTCGGTCGTGCTCACTGAGACGCTACTGTCATGAGCTCCTTTATGCTGAATTCTGAAACCACCATGGAAAATATGACTTCTGTTTTGACCCATTTTGTTGATTTTATGCCCGTAATGCAAAGGTGACCTTGTCACAACTCTTAAACTCCTACCACACACCTGACATGCTTTCCTGCCTTGGTGGGTTTGCCAATGTTGTTTGTTGTTGTTGTTGTTGCTTGTTTGTTTTGCTTTGTTTTGTGTAGATGTAACCAACCGTTTTATTAAATAAAAAACACAGAACCAATGCAAGGAAGAAAGCCAAGAAGTCAGAGCTAAGAGCTAAAACCTTAACCCTTCCTCCTGCGGTGGTCCTACCTCTCTGAACCAGCAGCACCTCCTGTGTTAAAGTCCTTACATAGAGTTTCTGTGCTGCCTTCTCATTGGTTGTAAACCCAACCACATGACCGCCTCATCACGGCCTGTCTGTATAGACCTCCAGGTGTTCCATGGTTGGTATTGAGATTAAAGGCATGTGTATCCAATGCTGGCTGTATCCCTGAACACACAGAGACTTATCTAGCTCTGTCTACCAAGTGCTGGGACTACAAGCGTACGCCACCACTGCCCTGCTTTCCTATGGCTTGCTAATAGCTCTGACCCCCAGGCAACTTTATTTATTAACATACAAATAACATTTAAGTACAAAAGAAAATATCACCATAGTTTTGTTTTGCTGTTCTTAGAAAAGAATATTTGGGGATTCACAAACGTAACTTTTGGATGCACCTTTAAGTCAATTCATGATATGAACTCTGTTTTCAGGAGAGGATAAAAATACCTCCCAACCCACTGCACCATGGCAGCCCTTGGCCTCTCCCTGCTGTGCATCAGCAGCCTTTCCTCATGTCCTCAGTGTGATCTGGTGATCTCAGGGTCACAGGCTTTGTGAGGCCACCTAGTCCAAATGCTGCTGGGGTCCTCAGGCCTGCCCACTCCTCATCTCACTCAGCTGCCCATGCCCCATGCATTTCCTATCTGCGGATTCAGTTTTGTGCCATGGGCTTCCAAACTCCTTGAGAAACTAAAACAAAACAAAAGGTAAAAAATCAAACAAAGCAGTGACAAAACCAGGAAGTGACATCTATCTGTCACCATCCACACTACCCCCCCCCCCCGGAAGCCGGGGATGTATATTGTATTTTTAAACTTGAAGTTCTCCAGGTGGTTTTTAGGGGAGGGTGACTTTCTAGTGCAGAGGGCCACTGAGTTAAAAGATCACATTACCATCTTTCCAGCAGAGGAGAATTAATAGCCCCTGAGTGTGAGGCAGGTCCCCAGTGCATGGAGATTCCTGAGATTCCTGGAACTTACACCTAAAGTTCTACAGATTGCACACATCTGGTGAAATAGAACACACACACACACACACACACACACACACACACACACGAAAAGAGAGAGAGAGAGAGAGAGAGAGAGTTAGTTGAGGGAAGCAGCTGTATGTCTCACAGATGGGCATGGAGGGACATTAGAAGCCTGGGGTACTGGATGGACTGGTCCTTCCATCTCAGATAGCATACTGTGTGCATGTGTTTGTGTTTCACCTGGGATGCAGCTGGGACCCCCGGGAACAGTTCACAGCGGATTATGCCTGGTGGGCAGCTGAGTTCCCTGGGTTAGGGGTTAGGCAAGACTGGGCACCCTGCTTTTGGAAAGACTGCTTTTCTGGCTTGCCTTAGAATGCTACCTCATCAGCAAGCTCCAAAGTTGTTTTGAGGAAAAAAAAAAAAAAAAAAAAAAGGAAGGAGCTGAGTCACCAGGGCCACCTGGGGACAATGCAGTTAGGCAGTGCCTTGTGGAAGTTGATGCCCAGTCCACTCACTTTTGCCCTATTACTGCGTTCAGATCTATTACTCTTCTGCCACTTCACCATTCAGCTTGCACTTTCTACCCCTCAACGAAATGAAGCCCCAAGACCTCCTTACAGCAACAACCTCCCCAGTCGTGACCTCTTCTGACCTGGGTTGTTGTCTTGTTCCTTAGTTTCCCCAGGTAGTATGCTGCCTGCAGAGTTACTGATGTGACTTAAAGATCCTGTGCACTGTGTTGGTCCCAGTGTGGGCGTGTTGGGAGGTGGTGCCTTTAAGGAGTGGGAACTAGTGGGGGGGGGGGGATACTTAGGTCAAGGGGGCAGTTGGCAGGGATTGCAGAACCCCTGTCTCTTTCTGGCTTCCTGTTTGAAGGTGTGATCTCCTCCTCCTCACACAAGTTCCCATTGTCCCATGGAGCCCTTGGCAGAGGTGTGCCCTGCTGATTGGTCTTTCAAGCTTTAGAACTATGAAGCAATAGTTCTAATAATCCTCTTAAAAAAAAAAGACAGTTAACCTGTGTTGGTTGTTGTCTCATGACCATGTAAAATGAATGAACATCATTCACCCAACATGCTCTGCTCCTCCCTCAAAGACCCCTATGGATATGGGAAGGAAGGGGGCTCTTCTCTCAGGCCCCTATTGAGCTGGCTCTGCTGAGGGTATGTGCCAACTCACTGCCATCTTGTGTCCCCTCAGCAACTGCAGCACTTGCCCTTTTCCAATCCTTACCAACGGGTTTTGAGTGAACAAGTGATTTGAGATTATTCTGCATTTAGGAAGACACTGTAGGATTAGTGAAAATTCCACTGGAATTAAAGACAGACCACCAAGAATCTAATCCCGACGTTACAATTGGCTAAGTTCTCTGAAAACGCACTACCTTCAGCTCTGTACTAAATGAGAATGATATCTACCTGTTGCCAGATCTGCTGAC
>CABHPP010128059.1:12199-25363 GCA_902168425.1 Peromyscus attwateri
ACTACAAGAGACTTTTAAGATAAAAAAGGGTGAATGTTATCACTAACAATCTCAAATGGCCAAATCTACAAACCACCCCACCCTGGAACAGCAGGCGGTTCTACGATTTGATAAGAACAAGAGAAGTTTAAAGGGCCACGTGTGCAGGAGACCTCCCAGTAGTCAGATCTATCTACTGGAGTCAGCTTGTATCTGTCTGCAGCAGACACCCAGGCCAGCTATTCCTAAGATACTCTCATTCCTCTTCGTTCACAAATGGACTTATCTGTCCTGTAAAAATGTAAACAGAATTGAATGAGAAAGACACAGATTCTGAGAAGCAGTTTCTCCTAAGTCCATTCATTGGGTCTGGGGATGTAGCTCAGTGCTAGAAGAGCAGGTACCAGGCATGCATGGGCCTAGGTATCACTCCTAATGCTGCAGTAAATAAGCACATGCATAGTTGTGGGTTTCTCCTTTTTATTTGGCTGATCGCAATATTAACACCTTCTTTGCATCAAACGTTAAAACAATGCTTAAGTATAAGGCAGCAAAAGAAGCATATTTTTCTGCAACTCTCTCTGAAGTCACACTTCTCAGAGCTAACTTGGGATGCTCTTGGGTATTTCTCTGTACAGTCTTTTGTCATTGTCTCATGTTAGCATAGATAAATTAGAGGGTTCGGAGAAGGACTCTGTTTTGTTTTGTTTTGCCTTTTCATACAAGAATATAATCTTACTGATAGCTCCAAGTGCCCAATACATGTTTCAGTCTTTGAAGGCAAGTAGTCATGCTATCGTTTGGATGACACTGGTTTACTTAATCATTTCTTCTTTGAAGGATATTTATGCTACTTATACATTTCCAGCTCATAAACAACTTTGAGATACAAACACTATCCCCTTTTGCATATTTTGTGATGTGTGGAACTGCTGGGCTAAAGACATCTTCAATTAAAAATTGACAGGTATTACTCTTTAGACTATGAAGTTCATGCCATTGTCAATAATGTCTATTTTCCCACACTCTGACATTGTGTATAATCACCCTTTGGAATTGCCCAACCCAATATAAAAATTATGGTACCGTCTTTTACTTTGCATTTTCTGGTTGTCTGTGTGTTTGAAAATCTTTCACATTTTTTGTTAGTCATCTGTCTTCTTCAGTGTGAGGGGAGAGGTATTGGGAATTAAACCCACTGCCTTGAGCATGCTAAGCAGGAACTCTACCTCTGAGGTGCATTCACAGTCCTTCTTCAAATTTCTTCTTCGGTCCATATCCCTTTCTTATTTTTGACCTAGTTGTTTGCCTTTTGCTGACAGATTTCTGTGACCTATTCATGCGCATTAACATTAAATGCTTTAAATTCTTCCCTCTACCATGTCACTGAGGGCAAACCTTGCATACCTGTTTTTACTTTTAACAGCAGGTTTTGCTGTGCATAGTCACAGTTGCAGCCCTTCTCTTTTAGGTTCTGACTTGTTGACTTTGCTTGGGAACCACTCCCCGTTACTGTCTCCAAGTGTTCAGATACTATGTTATCCTAACACTTTGGTACATTTAATTTCCTCAACCATATCTTTCATTTCATGTGTTTAAGGCTGTGCCTTTTAAACAATGTACATGTTTAAGGTAACTTTTCCCCCAGTGAATAGTTATTTGCTATAACACAGCATTTTATCTTGTCTGCCTCCCTTTGAGGAATTAGCACAGGGTTATTCTACATTTTTACAGTTAAATCTGTCTCTTGAGTCAGGTTTCCTAGATTTCTGTCCCAGATAGAATCCCTTAAAAATTATGCCAAGTTTGATTTATTACCTGCTTCTGATTGTCCCTCTGGTTTCATGGGCATGAAGTGGGAAATACAATGATATTGAGCATCTTATGCCATAGGAAGAATAATTAAGATAATACATATAAAAACTTAAAATAGTAAAAGATGTTTTAGAAGGACTCAATAAAGCTGATTGGTACTAAACTTTTACAATCCTATAACTAGAATCTGACTGTACTGTGTTACCAAAAGTACTGTTAAAGAAAACTTAAAATATAGCTATAGTGACTCAAGAAATAAGCCTTTAATTAATTCTAAAGTTAAATAACCACATGTGATTAGTAGCTATAGAATTGGACAGCATCAGTAAGGTATGGCCATAGATTTTAACTGATTATGAATTATTGTCTGAACTGAGTTTTACCTAAATCCTCACTGTGGGCTATTGCCAGAGCAAAAATGTAAATTTTATGAAGTGATATTCCTGGAGTCATCCAAAAGATCACATGTATTTTTGTAATGTGAACTTTTAAAGAAAAATATTTTAAAGTATTTTAAAGATATTATTATTTTTTAATATGAAGCTTCAAGCCACTTTAACAAAACCTTGAAACCATTATATTATAAATTCTGAAGTAGTTAGAAGGTTGAAGCTATTATCTGGTCTTGCAAGTTTAGGACTGGTCATAAAACTGTCTGAGCTTGGTGCCATAGGGTAGCAACATAAAGGGCTAAATCTGTATCTACTGTAACTGTTTCTCCTGTAGTGACTGTCTATTCAGGTTTCTATCTAGCCTTAAGGCAATTCTTACTTCATGGGGTTCCAATGCAAAATGTCCTTGGGTAGCACCATCTGCACTCCATTGTACCCTTGATTGTCAAGTACTTCAAACAATGAGTTTGAAACTGTAAGATCGGGGGAGAAATCTATTTTCTGTGGTCATATGGGATATGTCACTGGAGACAGGCACACAGAAGTGAAAAGACAGAAAAACTAAGGGAAAGACAATTGGTCAACGCATGCTCTGGACTTACCCATGGAAACACTAAAGCTGAGGGACACAGAGTTGTCATGCAGCATCCCTGCAAAGGCACCACAGTTCCCTAGAGAAGGTACATGATGGCGGAAATGGGCTGTGGGTTTCCAGCAGGGGCATCTTCTAGGAGGAAAATGTGTAGTAGAGAAAGGCACACCACTGGGATGTGAGTCAGCTTCTCTGCTGCCACCTGCTTATGGCCAGGCTGCCACACAGGCTTAGCGTGGGTTTCTCCTAACAGACAGGGGAAAGAGGCCTTTTTCAAAATGAATACCGTCTTTCAGGCATTGAGGCAGGGTGGAACTTTTCCTGTATCTCTTCTTAAATTTCTTCATCTCAACCCTTAGACCAAAGGGAACAAATTTTGGGCCCATGTTCTACCTCTGACTTAGGCAGAGATTTATCTTCAAGCCATATTCATCTCCCAGTTTTCAGAGTAAACTTGAAGCCAACAATCAGGATTACATACATATTATGTAGCATTCAAATCATGCTGTGATAGAATCCATTTATTTCTCATGAAGTTTTTAATGTCTTTCTACCCATTTTTATAAATAACTTAAAAACATGAAATCAAGTACTGAGTTTAATAATTAAACAACACGAAATAGAACCCCCCTGAGTGTTTCCTGTCTGTGACCACTAAACAGGAAATGCACTTTAGGAGAAGTCTAATGAAGGAGGGGCTAAGACACTATACACAGCAGAATGAAGGATGGGAAGGGGCAGCAGACATCTCGACAGTCTTTTGACTTTTCCAAACACCCATCTCTCTTTCTCTACCTTTAGGGATTCACGATAGGATTTTTTTTTCCTGAATGTGAAGTTCTTCCCTTAGGATAGAGTGGACTAACAGAATAGAAGACACCAAATTGAAATTTCAGATAAACAATAAATAATGTTAGCCTAATTGTGGCTTACACGTATTTATACTAAAGTGCATATTTGTTGCTTGTCTGAAGTTCATGCTTAACTGAACTGCTAAAAACTCTGGAAATCTTAACTTGGGAATCAATTTTTGAATATTGTATAAGGTCATATTTCACCAGTCTTTTTTTTTTTTTTAAGAACACTTGTTTTATAAAACTCAGGAAAAATAGCCATATGGTCATGGTTAAGAAGGCTACATTGTGAAGTTCTTGTTATAATGCTGAACATTACTCAGCCATTCCAACAGCCAGCACAGACTGGACTGATTCTGACTAAGCACTCTGTAGCTGTGTCGGGAAAGTACCCACACACTACAGCACCTCTGATATACCAATGCCAGATACCACACAGCATGCTTTGTGCACATTATATAAGCCTTGTGAAGAACCTAGTGGGATTTCGTGTGTGAGGGAAGGGTGACTCAGAAGTAAAGGGCCTTGCTCAAAGTCTTAGGTCAGTCCAGGACAGGATGTGCAGCTACTGTCAGCATATCCTTAACCAAAAGAGTCACTGCATGCCTTGTTAGCCCCCAGGTGATCTAAAGAATCCAATAGAAGACTTGCCACTTTGTTTAAATCATACTTCCTAGAATATTGCAGAATAGATTATGTGGTATGCTAACACACAGCTGTATATAACATGAATGTATTACAATTATTATTATTCTGTCACTCAGGGCACGACATTAGTGGTTCTGTGCCCTGCAGAATCTTAAACACCCAGTTCAAACAAACTCTTCTAGTTGGAATCGGGCTCATAAAAACATCACACATCTTAACCTAACTTTAAGTCATCATCTGATATTTGATATTATGGTAATTATCATATTATATTATTAAAAAGGTGGCTTGCATTTCCATAGAAATGGGCAGTACTCCGTATTGTACATGAAATATATATTATGCCCTGAAATACTAACGCATTATAATTACATTATTATTTTATTATATATAAGGTAATGGTTCTTTTCCTTTGGGGAATAGTGAGTAATATTTCCAGCTTAGAATCCATTTTATTAGTTGAATAAGTATAATTAGGCTGTGGTTCTATTTCATTTAAAATAGTTGGAACATTTTTTTTTTTTAAAAAAAGAACTGCAAAGCATTGAGATTCCGATTCCATTGTCTAAGAAAGAGCTGAAATCCCCAGGGAATTCCATTGCAGAGGCACAAACAAAAGCCACTGGGTCATTGGTTACCACTAATGTCATTACCACTGGCAGAGTGCTCCCCACTCTCTTAGGGAGCCAGCAGAAGGCTGGGAACTTTCCTGAGCCAAGGGCTACTTCTTGTCAACATCCTTTATCCACCCTGAGAACTGAATTGATACTGCAATTTCTATATTTTTTTGGACTGTCTTATAGTTCTTCTCTAAACAAAAAATAAGTGAATACTGAACTAATTGGAAGTCACTCGTGGAAAAGAACACAGGTGGGAAAAGAGCATTTATCCATGACCAAGAAAATTGCTGGGCTAAAAAGTCCCCATGTTTATTGACAAAATACATCAGTTCGTTCAAGTTCCAAATTTGGAGATGTTTACTGAGTATCTTCTGTAAGTCAGACAATGCTCTACCTGTGTGTAAACACATTATGAGACAAAACAGACAGCAACCCTGATCATGTGATGTACGAATTCTAGTTCATTCCTGGTGTGTTCCATGCTCCAGACTGAGTCCTCCATAGATAAATGAAGACCAAACATGATCTCTGTTACCACTTCTACCCTGAATCCAGCATTGACATCACAATCTGTGTCCTTTGAATGTGCCTATGTATGTGTGTGGTGTGTGTGCATGTGTGTATGCCTATTCACACGTGTGGACTGGCGGGCATGCATGTGTACGAACATGGCTGTTGAGGCCAGAGATGGACATCAGTTATCTTTCCTAGTCACTTTCCAACTTGTATATTGAGTCAGGATCTCTCATTTGTACCCAGAGCTCAGCAAGTCAGGCTGGTAGAGCTATCCAGCTTGTACTGGGGATCCCCATCTTTGTCCCATGTGCTTGGATAACAAGTGGGCCAGTCATTACAGTGAACAACCACCCAATATCACTGTACTGAAGACTAAACTTTTAATCTGTGTTTCTTTGGGGAACATTTGGTATCCAAACCATCCTATCCACCTACAATGGAGAAATGGCTCCTGCCTCCATAAGGTCCATGAGAACTGGCTTTAGGGTGTGGTTTTTTTCCTTGCCCGGCTTCTGTAGAAGCAGGTGCTTCCTCATCCCCCAGTATCTGCTGGGTCAATTGACGTCTTCAGTCCTTTCAAATGTTCACCTCTCCTGAGTCACTTCAAGATGCTCAGTGTTGAAGAAGGAAGAATGAACCTCACCCTTACGGCCACTGAATCAATCATTTATTCCAGAGAAGAGGAGCAAGACCTCTCAATGTTCAAAGTCCTTATTCAGAATCAAAACTCAAACCTTGGAAACAACCACCTCATCACTTCATATGGAGAAGCTTGTTTTTTTTTTTTTTTTTTTTTGCATGTATTTTCTTCTCTGTGCTGGTGGTGGTAGACTACAACTTATTAAGTTGGCAGTGTGGGTGAGTAAATAGGCAGCTTTTGCTTCTTAAATAATCAAAAGCATGGTTTTCAAGCATCCACTAAAATTTGGGTGATCTCATAGAAGTCACGGTTCCTAATGTTATGAGCATTCTTGTCAAGGCACAGAAATTCACTGGACTTAGTCATCCAGCAAAAATCTTGAGTCTTATGTCCACTATCACATAGTTTAGAAAGTGTTACTCATGGAGATAATTCTCACGTAGCTCCTCTCTCATTTCCACCTGATGAGCTTTATTCAACTTTGGCTCAATAAAAACAAAAGGAAGATATGCACCTAGATTTTTAGACTAAAGGGAACCCCCATTAACAAAGTCAGTTCCAGATCTGTGGAAACCCACCACCAAGAATTCAGACCCTGCTCCCAAAGCTATCACTTCACTGCTGCCTTCTCCCTTCGGCCTCCTGTTGCCCAATTTACTGTCCCTACATTTGCTAAAATCTACTAGGAATCTGCTGTTTTATATATCACCATTTCCCTGTTCATGCACACTTGAGTGCATGTAGAAGTCCTTTAAGACTGGGCTGATACTCTATGAAATGCCTGATCTGGTTCATTTAGAAGAATTATGGTGTCTCTCTCTCTCTCTCTCTCTCTCTCTCTCTCTCTCTCTCTCTCTCCCTCTCCCTCTCTCTCCCTCTCTCTCCCTCTCTCTCCCTCTCCCTTCCTCTCCCTTCCTCTCCCTCTCCCTCTCCCTCTCCCTCTCTCTGTTGAAACAAGTGAGAATGCAGTTTCTGTTGCCTGGTTATTGTGGCTTATCGGAATTGCGGCTGGTTTGCATTAAGTTCATTGATCAAATCCTACGGAGTTGTTTTCTTCAAGTCGCTTCTAGGAGTGAATGAGCATCTCTGAAACCCTGTTTGTTTCATTCTTTACTAATGTCCACATTCCTGAAATTCTCTTATCCTAAGGCAAGGTTTTCTTCTTGCTTCAGACTGGATTCACCACCCTTGATCTCCTTTGTTGGGAATGTGCAGAAAGGTGTCCTAAGTTATACAGGGAAATAAGAGGGAGACAAAGTTTAACCTTGGAAAATGCTGTCAAGGGCAATTCTGGAAGAACAGAGAAAAGGGGATTCCTCTCTTGTTTAAAATGAAAAGGTGGAGGAGGGGGGCGTGTTCTTCCAGGCATTGGCTCATTGACCATCGAGCTGGAAACGGTTACCGCCTGATGTTTTCCCTACGTTTACTTAAGCTCACAGTGGTACAAGTTGCTCACTGACCCTCAGGTGGCAATCGCTATTTTTATATGTGTCCTATTCTTGCTACAAGGACTAGGTTTATTTGGAGGCTGAAGCCCAGGAGTCTTAAAATGCAAATGAGGGAAACCCCAGGTTAGAACGCATCTGCTTCCGCAGACAGGTTTTCAGTCCTGTTACCTTAGCAACATTTGCCCTTGTATTCCCGGCATCACCTTGACAGTCTGCATAATGTAACTGGTGAGGAGGGGCCGGTGAATTAGAAAGAAAACTGGGGCATATGGAAGTTTAACATTGGTCGGTAGCTTGGGATCCTCCTGACTCCGCTCCTGCAGTAAAAATAGAAAGCCTCGTTTCCAGAAATAAAAGAACTCGAGAAGAAATAAGCCTCGGGTTGAAAGGCATGAGGGTGAGAATATCAGAACTAGCCGGACCTCAGAGAGCAGAGATTTTCCAAAAATATCCTCCCCACCAGCCGCGCTGCAGATGTGTGTCGCTGTGGCTCCCAGGGCTAGCCATCTGCTGCAGTGTTTCCCTGGAAACCCCAGCAACGCCCCTCCCGGCGCGCCTCCCGCGCCAGCCCTGCGCGGCTCAGGAGTGGCGGTGATGTCACTGCTGCTAGCTAGGAGGGAATCCCGAGATCCGCGTCCCTCGGGTGGAGCCAATCATGGTGGGCTCTGCTGCTGAGAACCTGAGACTTTTGACCAGAAAGAAATTACCAAGGCAACATGCCATTCATCACAGTCCACAAAGCACGGTTTCGAACAGATTCTAAAATCGTGGTTTTTGTTATTGTTGGCTTATCTGTAAACGGAGCCCGGCCCACAGAGGCAGCGCTGCGGTCAACCCTCCTACGGAGTTCTAACCTCCTCTCTGTGGATGCATGAGAAAAAGACACGAAATGATTTTTTTAACCACTTTAAAAAATAAAGGTAAAGACTCTTTCTTATCTATACGCTGTGGCTGTGTGGTTGCCTCTGCAGAAAACTGGGAATGGAAATTTCAAACGAGTTGTAGTTACACGCGGATCTGAAGCGGTGAGATGCTCAGAGGGCGTGCGCTCTGTCATCCACAGGGATGGATGCTTGATGCACAGCAGCGGAGAAATCGGGCCTGCTTCGTTTCCTGACTGATAGGCAGGGCTAACTTCGGACGAGCACCGAAAACAGGGACAGAAAGCTGCCTTTGAAGATTGTGCTGCCCTGCGTGTGTTTTAGCTCACATGCTCAGAATCTTAGCAATGATTAAGTAAACCAAAAGAAAAGAATACAAGAATCAGTAACCTTAGGGTGGGGCCAATAAATACAAAGGGGTCTGCTTGGCGATTGTGTCTCATTCACAGGTTGTAGATAATTACAGCTTTGTGGGCAGGCTGTTTCTAGGCAGTATTGTCACAGTAAAATCAGTGGATTCTTAAGGAATATATTTATCATCTTGTTTTCGCTGGTAAAAAAAGGAGTGTTGTGGTTACGGACTATACGTCAGGTAGTAGACATTTACTGGACATCTTCATGTGCTGTTGTCATTAAAAAAATAAATATTAATCTTCCTTGGCATTCTAAGGGAAAGCCATGTTATATTTCTTTAAATGGCCTAAAAGCTAAAAATTAAATATATACTTTAATTTGTTCTCTTCCTATAGTTAGTGTTTTATTTATATGTAAAGGTTTGTGTTCTCACATTAGTAATTCTCTCCATTCTGTCATCCAAATCTTTATTGCCAAAATATGTTTGTTCTTTTCCCCTAATCCTTATGCATTTCTTTGACAAGTAAGCTAGTGTGTGTCTGCACAGAGACAAAACACACACACACACACACACACACACACACACACACACACCCCTCCCAGGCCACAAGCAAGATCATGTGCATATCCATCTGTATCTTTTCTTTAGTATATATTCATTACAGTCTCCACATAAGATTTTCTGGAATTTATCACCAATACTTCACATGACTCCAGCGTGCTCACTTAAAACTATGTTTTAAAAAAAATGTAGATTTAAAAATATAAAATAATGGGCACAAAAGCAGTGTCTCATAAAGCTTTGTTTTTAGCTCAGTCTCTAGATTTCCCTCATTCCTTCCACTCTCTGAAGCCACACTAGCAAGAGTGACTATGAGCAATTGGAGTTTATACCATTCTACATCACTGGGTTAATTTTCCTATATGTTCCTGGCTTAATTTGTAAATGAATCTTTGAAACAGTTAACTCTTTAAAGATGAAAAGATAAAGAAACCCTGACCCACTATAGACCCTTGTCTCTGTCCTGTGTCCCCCCACATCCAGGGTGAGTCCATGTTCTTCACGTCTATTCCAGCGGTCAGCCTGGCGTCTGCCTTCCAGGCCTTTAATTGCACCATTAGCTATGGAAGTTTTAGTTTCTTCTCTCCCTCCTCATTAGCCATCACACTTGGCCTGGAAATTTTCAGACTCCCTGAAAGCAGGGTTTCCCGCTTGCCAGCACCGGATGCTGGGTGCTACCACTCGGTGAGAACCGAGGAGAGGGGCAAAAACGGCTCGAGAAAGTGTGGTCCCTAAGTCCTGCTTGTTACAGATTCTGTTTCCACTGGCTGGTGACAGGCCCAGAAAATGAGCAATGCTGCTAACCCGAGAAGAGCTGCCTCTGAGGCATTCAGTGCCATAGGAAAGCAAAATGGACTTCCCCCACATAGGTGACGCCTTGGTAACAGGAAACCATCTTGTCATTTACCCTTCCGCCCATCAAATGTCAAACAGATATGATAGAGCTATCGTAGAGATGAGAGAAGGGGCTCAAAATACCGTGTTCGTTTTGCAGAAGAAATCACATTGCAGTAACATCAAAATAACGAAGAAATACATGGGAATTATAGAAAGAGGGGTGTAATTTCTGATGACTCAGCCAGGTAGTTTTTAAGTGTTCAAATAAATAATTTCCCCCAAATGCTAAGCAACTTGGTCTAACTAAAAGTGGCTAGTGCTTTGGATTTCAATAACATAAAACAAACCCAGGCTTCTCTTAACCCTATTACAAAGAAACGTTTTGCTGTGATTAGATTTGAATCTTGAAACCTAGAAACTTGGGTTTTCACATCTTGTGCTGCAATGGTGTTCAGTGAGAGAATATAGTTTGTGATTTCTGTGACCTTGTGTGGGTCACCTCACCTCTCTGAACCTTGGATTCCTCTGTGTGTGTGTGTGTGTGTGTGTGTGTGTGTGTGTGTGTGTGTGTGTGTGTGTGTGTTTGAAAATAGACGGTAATACTTGAGTTATCACTCCAGATGTTGATGAGGCTAAAAGGCCAGCATAAATGAGCAGGCTTTTGTTAAACAGGGATACACATCTGATCCCTTGCTGTGTATTTTTACATCCTCTTAGCTGGGATCTGGCTGGGCTGGCCTCACCCTTGTCAGCTCTATGTGATCAGGTTGCCCTCTAGTGACTGCATATCATAGAGGCTGTAGGTGCCATGGAAGTCCTGAGAATCAGAAAAGGAATGAATGGGTTCTGAACAGTCTGGGGAAACCAAGAGCAGAAAATGATGCATTCATAGCAGTCAGAGCAGTCAGATAGAGAAACAACAGCTTCCTGTAATCAAGGGAGATGATACACAGAGCAGGAGAGATGGAGAGGACAGAGCACAGACAGAGCTGGCGCAGGGAACTAGTGGGAATCTGAACTCAGCTTTGTATTCCTTCCACCAATCCTAAATTCTCACCTCTGTAAAAAAGAAAAGAAAAAAAGAAAAACCCTCTGGGCATGGGAACTGGCATAATGAAAATACAGAATCCCTCAAGTTCCTTCCAAGCCCAGAATTCTTTAGGTCGGCATAAGATGGGAGAAAGGAAGAACAATAAAACAAACAAAGAAGAAAAGAAACCTGAAGTAGAAGTGGTGAGAGATCTGCCAGAATGATGTCTAGTCTTTTTAATGAGCCTGAAATGGCCTCAACGTCACAGGATCTCAGTAGCATCCGAATTTCTGAATGGGGGAATTTGTGGAATTTGTTGGTGTTTCTGCACGACTGCAGAAGGCAGGAAATGTGTTGTGCAATGTGCTGACATCCTTCCCCAAGACACAGCTTCGGTGAGACTACCTTTTCTTGGACCTCACAGACTGCATGTCTAAGGAAAGTAAGCTCTCTTTGCTTAGAACTACCTGAAACTCAAATGATCTTTCTGTGTGTGGGCGGGGGGGGAAAGGGGGCTCCTTAAATCTGCTCCCCGTTTCAAATGAGAGCGGTCACAGCCCTGTATGTGTTATGTCTATGATCCACTTTGGCTCAACCAACCGGATGTTAAATTGAAAGATAATCAGAGTCCACAAAAACTATGAGCAGTCACAGTGCAAATGTTTAGAATCTGTCATTGGTCTCTCCAGATAAATAACCACTCAGGGATGAGAACTTGAAATAAACAGCTCAGTGATATAGTTCCATGTGAGGAACACTGTATCAGGGTCTAAATGTGTGGATTTTCATTCTGATATAAATAGTCACTGTTTACAAGTAATCTGCAATATTCTACACTTACAGAGCCTCAGAAGTAAAATGAAAAAGACATTACTTATTTAGGTCTATCAAATATTTGCAGAGTGCTAGGAATGTCCTCTAAAACTACACTGAGGTCACCGTGCAAATTACCTTCGGCCCCGAAAGCACTGTGGCACAATGGGGTTTTTCCAGCCATAAAGAGCAGCATTTAAAACTGAGTCTTAGCTTGGGAGCCAGTGACCCATGGAGGCATTGGAATTGACAGCCACTGGCCACGAAGCATTGTCATTCTGTGAAATGCAAAACCACCCTAGTACCTTAAGCTCCAAGAGCTGTCCATTAGCGAGTGGCCAACCCAGCATTACAGCCAGCCGAAAGCAACCTGCTTTTTAAATACATCGCTTGCCTCCCAGGGCTCCCCTCCCGTGAATGCTAGCTACCTTCTCAGCACCTTCCTGCCCAGAAAGGAAGGGAATGAACCTGTCCTCACAACATATTGTCCTATGCAGGAAGCGGCTTGTTGCTTCAGCCCTTGCGTTCCAAAACTGTTTCACAGGGCCACCAGGTGGCAGTTAGGGCAAATGGTTTCAGCTTTTAAATTTTATTCCCACAGCCCCAGGGAACCCCGGGGTTTTCTGGTGGAGGAGCAGAACTCGGAAATGAAAACTTGGAGAGCTGAGAGTGCTGGGCGCTGTCCTCTGTATTTTGTACAGAGGACACTTCACATGGTTCCTATGGCAACATCTGGTAAACATATCCCTTAGACTGATGAAGACAGAGAAACACAGGCAATAAAGGATCTTCCCCTGTGTGGAGAACCTGGAATATGCCATAATGTGAACTCAGACCCAAATGATGTGATGAAGAGCAGTTTCATGCCCCAGCAGCCTAGGGTTTGGGCAGCCTCTTCTATGATAGTTCTGAAACCAGATAAAACATTTTTTTTTCTTTTAAATCAGACAGTATATTACTATGCCTCAACCTCCTAAATGTTAGGATTAAAGGTGATTGGGTCACTACTGTTCTCAGTTTGTACTTTCTTTATTCCAATCCTTATTTCAGAAAGAATGTTAGAAACTCTTTTGCCTTTATAGGCCCCCCCCCACCCCCGGCATTTGAACTTAGCTAGTAGATAAAATTAGAAGCAATTGATTTCAGACTCAATTATTTCTAACTAAAAATTCCAGTTTGTTAC
>CABHPP010128060.1:0-27298 GCA_902168425.1 Peromyscus attwateri
TACAACATTATATCCAATAGAAAGGTCTTCTTTTGAATGGCCCTTTGTTGGCTATGATCACTTTTATGGGTACAACAATCTAAGCAGATTGCACACACATTATAAAGGAGATAGTGGTAGCAGTATCAAGCAGCAGCAGTCGCAGTGAAAAGGCAGCAGAAGAGTTGAAGTGTGACCAGGAGACAGAGACAGTGCAGAGCGGAGAAGGTGGAGATGACAATAATGGACAGTGAGTGATTAGAGAAGGTGATAAAAACCTGAAGGTGAGGGAATGCAGCCCAGGTCCCTGGAAGAATTTTAGAGAACTGCTAATCCCTTAGGGCTAAGGTACCCAAAGCCATAGCTCTATAAAACTAGCCATTGTAAGCTCCAAGCATGACAGCACTCAGTGCTTTGGAGCTATGAAATCCATTGATACTGACTGGTGCTATTGCTAGCTGTGCCTAAGGTCTGATAACACTAGCTTCAAAGTACAAGTCCACTGGAAAACTCCAAACTGAACACCTATAGTCATATATTGCTGGTCTCTATAGCCTGATTCCGAAGTTCTCTAAGCCTTAGCACTTGGTACTATAATACCCTGAAACTATCAGCCCAGCCTTTAAACCATTGATACTCAAGACCCTAAGCTGAACACACTGCAATAGGTACTTCTTACCCATTCATCATTTTTACTGGAGGAGAACCAAGTTGAGTGTATTAAAGTCAATTTAGATAATTAGACCCAACAAAGAGCCAAGTTATGAAGCACATTTGGCAATTTATTTATAAATTTAGTTTTCTTATAAAAAACTATTACAAACAAATGGCAAAAAGAAGAATAATCTTCTAACCTGAACATGGGTAAAGAGCTTTTGCCTGTGTATACATGTGTAAAACACCATTATAAACTAAATATAAATTTGTTTTTTTAAAGCTTGTTGTAGGCTTTAGTTTGGGAACAGGTAAACATTTTTTCTTTCTTTGTTACTCCCTGTAAGTGGAATTAAAAATCTCTCTACATAACACAAAGAATGAGACAAGTTAGTTAGAGACCCAGGGGTCTGAAAAACAGTATGAATATGAGTTCCTAAGATTTTAGTTTTTCTCTGGTCCTCCTTGAATCTAAGGTAGGAAACTGAAAGGAAGAACTTACAGCACAGAAAGTCAACAGCTATAGACCAAAGATTTGCAATGAAATGCTGTTCTCTGTAGTTTAAGGATCAGAACCGAAAATGAAAAGGAGGTCAGAAAGCATTTTTATAATAACCATCTCCCTTCTGCTGAATTCCAGTAGGAAAAACATAGTATTTTCTCACTCTTCTGTCTGTCAAGTCCAAAGGAAACTCTATTTCCCCCATTTTGGTAGGTAGACAAAGGTCAGCATTCCTTAGGAACTTGTGAAGCAGGTTCCCCTCTAACAAAAGGAGCCATTTCCCTTATCATCAGCAGAAGGGACAAGTGGCTGTCTGTAGTGGCTATTAGCATACCAAAGAGCATGCTGGCATCTGGGGTCTTAGCTTTTCTCACCTCCCCCTCCCCACAACCTTCTCCAGCTCCTGGGTTTCTTTCCCCACAGCTATTCATTTTCCTTATAATCCTATTTTGGCTATGCACTCTCTTGGTCCTCTTTGTCTTCTCTCTTCTTTACCCCTCCTCCTCTGTTCTTGCTTCTCTCCTGGCCATGTCCAGTCAGCTGGCCATGTTCAAACCACTACTTTCTTTCTGTGCTCTGGACTCTTCCAGGTGCCTCTGGCTGTTCTCTCCCTCATATCTACAATAAAAACCTTCTCCTTAACTATACCATGGAGACTCATGTCCTCAGTTTATACACTGTCCACACACTATCATTGATATGGAAGGGGAGTGTAGATTTTCATCCTTACATAGGTCATTTTATTTGTGGTATCGTGTTAGCAGAAGCTGAGCAGAAAAAGTAGGCCCTGATTCTTTCTGTCTCTCCTCACTAGGAGAGGTATAAGAGAATTGCAGAAAGGGAAAAAGGAAAAGCAAATATGAAAAACCATAGAAATCTGAGTAAGCCTCATGTGAGACTAATCTGAATCATAACATCAGGATTAAAAACTAAATAGTACTATGAATTTCTCCAAGAATCAGATAGCCCATCTGGGTGGCACACAAATAAGCAGACAAGAATCACAATGACTATTCTGAAACCTTAAATTGTCATTCAAAACATAGCCCTCCCTCACAACAACATAAACTACTGTGGCAATGCATTGTTATGAAAACATCTTACATTAAAAGAGACTAGAATTTCTGCTGAACCTCACAGCCGAAGTTATCTGAGGTCAGATAAGACTTAAGACTGCTATCCTACTGTGTACTCAGCTTGTTTAACTGGCATTTAACAGAACAATTTAACAACCAATCTTACTTACATTTGGTTTCCCATTTACAACCTCAGCTGTAATCTTAAGATCTGTACTCTTCCATGCCCCTGACCCAGAGAAAAATGTATACATTTGTGTGTGTGTGTGTGTGTGTGTGTGTGTGTGTGTGTGTGTGTGTATAAGAGAGACAGAGAGACAGAGACAGAGATAGTAGTTATTTGTTGAAAGCAACAAATATGTTGAAAAGCAACCTCACAAAACAAATATTCACCATAATTGCTGGAAGCAGCATACATATACTGCTTGATAAATATTTATTCATTATCTGTGACAGTTGGTATCAGTTTCAGTCCCTTGTAAAACTATGTTAAAGACTTCTGTAAAATATGCCTCATTTCTTCCCCAGGTGCATTCTGTGATATTCAAAGTAAATACAGAGCAAAACCCCTTTGTTAGGGACACAAAAACACAGGCAAAGGCACAGAGAAATCATATATAAGGCAGGCACGATTCTAAATTACCTAACAGATTGCAGACAAGAGGTGACAGAAGACACAAGGCGAGAAAAGTAAATAATTCAAATTTGAGCTCTATCTTGGTAAAGCTACTCCAAAGGAAGTGCTTTAATTTCTTAGTATCACACTGATGCATTTTGGGCACTCTGAGTTTATTATTAATGTGCTTAAAGTGATGCAAGCTAGAATCTGTGAAGTCTAAACTAAGCTGTATCCTTGTTAATTAAAATAGAATTTTTACATGAGACTAAGAATCTGCAAACACAACATATAAAATATAGACACAGGCCGGGCGTTGGTGGCGCACGCCTTTAATCCCAGCACTCGGGAGGCAGAGGCAGGCGGATTTCTGTGAGTTCGAGGCCAGCCTGGGCTACCAAGTGAGCTCCAGGAAAGGCACAAAGCTACACAGAGAAACCCTGTCTCGAAAAACCAAAAAAAAAAAAAATATAGACACAGACTAGCAAATCACAACACAATAAAACTCAGAGAAACTTCAACTTTAATCATAAAAAATGAAAAAGTAACATAAAACTGAGAGAGAGAGAGAGAGAGAGAGAGAGAGAGAGAGAGAGAGACTGTGTGTGTGTGTGTGTGTGTGTGTGTAGGTCACAGGACAACTTGAAGGAGTCCTTTCATTCTGTGTGCAGCCCCGGGAATCAACCTCAGGTCATCAGGATTGGTGATTAACTAAAGTATCTCACCAGCCCTAAAGATATATTTTTTAATATTTTTATTTTATAATTAATTTAATTTTACATATCAGGCATGAATTCCCCGGTCCTCCCTCCTCCCACCCCCCAGCCTTCTCTCCTAATCCACCCCCCATTCCCACCTCCTCCAAGGCAAGGTCTTCCCTGGGGAGTCAGATATTTTTAAAATAGAATAAATTATATAATGCCATCTCAAAATCATTTGAAAGGGAAATTTAAGGAACAAAATGGAAAATAAAACCAAAAATATGTAACAACCAAATTGAAAAAAGTAGAGTTGAGAAGATAAATGAATTTGTGAACTTGAAGATAAAAAGGAAAATTATCTGATTAATAGAGAAAAAAATGAGCTAAAAATCAAATAAACTAATAAAGGCTAAAAGACCTGCATATCAACATCCCAAAAACTAAGTAACAGCACATATCATAGTTAGTTTTCCTAGGAACAAAAGACAGAGACTTTTAACCTGCTGTAGAAAAATAGCATAATTTTTTATAGAGAACTAATACCTTGAATGGTATTATTGTCTACAATATTGTCTACTCTGGACCCCAAGAATCCAAAGAGAAAAAGCAAATTTTCAAGCACAAAAAAATTAAGAATTCTATATGAAATAAAGATATATTCAGAAATTAAAATGGAATAAAGAAACACTCTCAGGTTAATAAAAACAGAGAATACATCACTAGCAGATTCTCTCTCTCTCTCTCTCTCTCTCTCTCTCTCTCTCTCTCACACACACACACACACACACACATACACACACACATACACACACACACACACACACACACACACATACATGCACACACAAACACAAAAGCTATTCAGACAAGAAATAGCAAAATGAATCACTGAATATTAAAAATTAGTAAAGAATGATAAAGATAAAATAAAGGCAAGTATAACAAACCATATTCCATTGAGTTTCTAATGTATATTTGATGCTTGAAACAACAAAAAAATACATGTCAGTTAGGAAAGTTGCTCTTGCAGAGGACCCATGGTCTATTTCCAACACCCACATGATGGCTTATAATCATGTTGTAGCACCAGTCACAGGGGATCCGATGCCCTCTTCTGACTTCTAGAGACCAGGAACACACATAGTGTACATATTCATACACATAAAGTAATAAAATATTGTTTAAAATAAAATTTAAAATGTCAATTGGTGTAATGATACCGAGGTCTAAATGAATATCTATACCAGCAGATATTTTCCCATAAAATATCTCTATAATTATATGTATATAATCTCTATAAACACTAAAGATAAATACCAATGGAATTCTGGAAAAAAACATTCACTTAACCTTCACTTAAAAGGAAAAAGAAGTATGATGAACACAAGAAACAAATTCTAAAGTAGCAGATTTACTTCTAGTTTATCTATAATACATTTAAATTATCTACATATATCAACTTGAAATCTGCGTCAAATGTAGCAGCAGCACATGTCTGCAATCTTTGTACTAAGGAGGCTGAGCCAAGAGGATCACAATAAGTTTGAGGCCAATCTTATGTACATAAGGAGTTCCAGGATAGCTTTAGCAACATAGTGAGAAATATAATGAGACCCTTTCAAGAAGGAGGTGGAGGTTGATGATGACAAAGAGGATGAGAAAGACAAGGAGGACAAGGACAAGAAGGAGGAGGAGGAAAGGATTAGGGTTAGAGTTCGGTTTCTTCCCATGCCTTGGGAAGATATTGGGAACTGTGCGGCTTTCTCCTAACTGCACAGTTCTGCCTCTGAGAGATAGAGGGGCAAGAGAAAGGTAAAATGTTTCAGTTTTCTCCAGTTGAGCACAACTTTTTCTTTGTTAGAAATTCAGATGGTGGTTGTAGTGTTAAAACCTTAGCACTTCTGCAATGTGCATGTTGTTTTCAAACTGCCATTTGATCATAGTTTACAGTGTTATCTATTACTTTTTTCACAAGTCCTATGTTTTGATCATTGACAATAAGGCAATATGGACTTTGTTATTCACCATAGCCTCTATTACAAAGTCTTGTGCTAAAGCAAATAGAGCACAATATTATTTCTTGTATGTTTAGCCATTTATTTTAACTCTGCTGAATTATTCATAAATCATGCCCACAACAACATAACAAGTTGTCATTAATGTAATAGTTAGCATTTTTAATTCCCAGGTCCCTGTATTGAGGAACCCAGGCTCTTGCTCAGACCCCTGACTTGGCTATTCTGCATCCATGCCAGGTTGCAGAAAAGATCCAACAGGATGTAGGCGCCCTGGCACAGCACAATGTGCCCTTGAGCCCCCGACCTTGGGCCTTGCTCTAGTTACAGAAAAACCCCACCAGATGTTCCCATATGGTAGAAGAAGCCAATTAAAAGTTACAACTAGCAGTTTCATGATAAAGAAAAAAATGTAGTAACCACAGCAACTGCTGATAGAGACAATAGTTTTCCTGCAGCTGCAAGCTAAGCAAGGACAGCACATTTGGATGGGAGATACACCAGTCCTGAGTCTGTTCCTATGTAGTCTGTAGACTCCCAAACCCCCCTCCGCACCTGCTTTACCCCCTATAAAAACCCTGCCCCACTGGTACTCGGGGTCTCTCCTGCTCTCCTGCTGTGTCAGACAGAGAGGACCAAGTTAACTCAAAACAATAAAAAGACTCTTTGCTTTTTGTGGGGGACCAGCCCCCACTTTATTCAGGGTAATCTTGAGGAGAGAGGGATAAGAAAATATCAGGTAGAATGACAGGCCTAGCCGACAAGAAGAAAGACAGAAATACAGGATAGCTTCAAGAGGGCCTCGGTCAATACCCAATGGTCCAGAAGTTTATTCAAAAGGGCTTCTTATAGGAATGCCAAGGAGTGAGGCAAAAGAACTCCCCCTTGCTAGATACAGCCTAGTGTAGATCCTTCCAAACACTTGGTAAACACATCCATGGTCAAATCATCCCTTTATGCAGCTCTGCTGGGTAAAGCAGGCTCCGATTCTCTGACCCTGAGTAATTTGGGCCTCCACAGCTTTTGCATTGGATATGGTCTCTTGGTTGTCTTTGGGGGACTCTGGGTACAATAGTATCTTCCCATATGTTTAATGTCCTCAAGTCATTAAATGTATCATCACATGGTGTCCCAGTTAGGTTTCTACTTGTGTGATAATATACCATTGCAAAGAGGAACTTGTGGGGAAAGGATTTATTTCATTTTACAACTCTCAAGTCAGAGCAGGAACCTAAGGCATTAGTTATGTTAGTAGCATAATCTCAAGGCCATGGAAGAGTGTTGCTTACTGGATGGCTCCTCATGGCTTTTTCAGCCTATGTTCTAATAGCATCCAGGACATCCAGCCCAGGAGTGGTACCACCCATAGTAAAAAATATTCCCTACCACATCAGACATTAAATAAGATAATGTACATAGCCAGGCATGGTAGCTCATGCCTTTAACTCAGGAGTCAGAGACAGGCAGATCTCTTTAAGTTGGAGGCTGGCCTGTTCTACAGAGTTCTAGGATATTCAGGGCTACAGAGAGAAACTGTGTCAACAACAACAACAACAACAAGATAGTGAAGCTTAGGGTTGTCTTACAGACTTGTCTGATGGAAGCATTTACTCAGTTGCAATTCCCTTTCCCCAGATGTCCCTACCTTAGGTTAAGTTGTCAAAAAAACTAGCCAGCACAGTTATGATGTGATAACAGTGTTGATGATGACAATGATCATGATGGTGCTGTCTACTGAGAGGATGACTGTGAAGTTTAAACAAAATAATTCAGAGAAAGTGCATATAATATTTTCTGATGTCCAGAACAATATGATTATTATTCAATTAGTTATTGTTATTGTTTGAAAATTTTTCACAAAAGTAAAATCTTCAAGGTAAGAAACAGATGATTCAGAAAACCAAAGAAAGCATGAGGGATGGAGCATCAGCACTTTCGTTTGAGTCAGTTTGGGAACCATAATAACTGTAGTTTAGTACCTGCAACTTGGATTCAGAGTGACTCAAAATCATATCCTGACTTTGGCATTTATGAGCTCTCTGACTTTAGGGAAATTACTGAAGCTCTCTAAGCCCTTTTCTTTATTTGTAATAGGGAATAATGGTAGTGATGGCATCATCAAGTTGTTTCAAGGATGCAAAAAGACATTGCACAGGCTTTGAATTGAATGATAGCTCAGCAATGCTATTTTCTTTTATAGCTATTATGTGACTGCTATAAAAGATGTCCTTTATTGTTAGAATACACTCCAAGTCATCAACACTACCATATTCTGGGGAGATTTTTCATTTTTTTTTAATCAAAGGAAGAAATATTTCATTTGGCTTTGTTACTCTTTGAGCTATGTTAATGAAATATTTCCGAATTATCAATTGCTGCCCTTTCTTTCTTCATTAACTTTCATTATCCCGTTCTAAAAGTATATTCTGAATAGTACCTTCTGCCATCAGCCCAATTTTATAATAGCTTGATCTAATTACGAAAACTGTCTTTTTAAAAATAGTTTCAAACAATATTGATCTCATAAAAGCTGATGGTAGGCTAGAGTAAGTTGTGAGAATCAGAATTTTTTATTTTATAATTTAATTTAATTTTACATATCAGCCATGGATTCCTCTGTTCTCCCCACTCCTGTTCCCCCCCCCCCCCCCCCCCCGCTTGCCCCCAGCCTACCCCCCATTCCCATCTCTTCCAGGGCAAAGACTCCCCTGGGGTTCAGTTCAATCTGGTAGGAGAATCAGAATTTTAAATTTTTTTTTTTTTTTTTTTTGGTTTTTCGAGACAGGGTTTCTCTGTGTAGCTTTGTGCCTTTCCTGGAACTCGCTTGGGAGACCAGGCTGGCCTCGAACTCACAGAGATCCGCCTGCCTCTGCCTCCCGAGTGCTGGGATTAAAGGCGTGCGCCACCACCGCCCGGCTCAGAATTTTAAATTTTTAAAGGGATAAAGTTGACTGATATCAGGTTATAAGCATACAACTCAATCCATTCTCAGTGTCCTCAGATTCTGTTCCAAAAATATCCTTGAGTAACGCAGCATGTGTACAGTGCAAGCTCTTAATGGGTAAGCAGTTAATTATGATTGGTTTTAATGTCAACCTGATATAAATTAGACTAATCCTGGTTGCCTCAATTGATGTGGGAAGACCCAGCCCAATTGTGGGTGGCACCTTCAGGTAGCAGTCCAGATAAAAAGGGTATTTCAGAAGGCATACCATCTCATCTTTTGCTCTTATGGCTTTCCCTCTTGCCTCCAGGTTAATTGGTCCTGCTACAGCTCCTGTTTCCTATGCTGGTGTCAGGATCAGCATTTCTGAGACTAGGGACTAGTCTCATGGACTAGGGACTAGCAGTCCTCCTGAAAACTTCCAAGTCTGCAGAGCCAGGTTGGGACCACTGAGGCACCCAGTTTCATGAACTGAATAACTACCAGTTGTCAGGTTGCCCACAAATGAGGGACAGCTATTGCAAAACTGCTCTCACTGCTGAGGCATCCAACCTCAAGGACTGAGTAACTACAGGGTTTTCAGCTCTCAGGTGTGATTCTGGTTTGTTACTACCTTGAAGCGCTCTTAATATATTCATACAATTGGTTCTGTTCCTCTAGAGAACTCTCACTAATGCACAGGTCTTTTTACATTTTCCTGGACCAGGCTTTCAAAAGCAATGATATCCAATATATTAATAAGTTAATTTAGCATATTTGTTGACCACTCACTATTCACAATAGTGAATACCAGGCATGTGATATTTAATATTCTCAAATGAGAATAGGTGTTATGTTTGTATTAATTTTGATGAAACTGAATTGGAGGTATCAGCTCAAGATTAGAAGGAAGCTGGGATTCAGGATCAGCTCCACTAATCAGCACTGAAAGCTCAGAAAAGTGACTTTCTTTCATGTATCTAATAGAACTTTCATTTTGTTGGTTTTATTATATAGATTGCAAAAATATATTAAATATAGTCTTTACATTCTGGATGTTATTTAATTTACTAAGATAAAAAGAAATCATTACTGTATGCAGTATTTAATAATAAAAGCAACAATAATGTTGACAACAGATGCCAGTTTATAAGGGATGATCTCCTGAAAAATGAGTTCATACAGGACAGGATGTGGAAGAAGGGAGGCAAGTTAATAAAACTTATTACTTGGTTTTAAAAGTTTATTAAATATAGACAACTTTCCAATGGTCTTGATGATATTGAAAGCTAGGAAGTGAGAAATGTGAAATAAGTGAAATTAAGAATTACTGAATCACTGATTTTGTTCACACTAGGCAGCCTCTTCAAGTACTTGAACAAGAGACTTGAAATGTCTGTAGTATATTTTTGTAAAATTAGTCTGGTAGTGAGGTATTAGAGAAATAAATCACCAAAGAACAAGGTTACAGAGTAGTTATAATAAACTATGTTAGTTACTATGGTGATTAAACGGCAAGAACAAATCCTAGAGTCAGGAAATCTGTGCCCTCCTTCTTGCTCATCTCAGTCAGCTGTCATCCTGGCCTTAATTTAACAATCACTTACTTGTACCTCATGTCAGGATTTTGAGTGACAGATTCTTATGATTTGGGTTACAAAACCCACAATGATCATTTCCCCTAAGATATAATTTTAGATTTAATTATTTTTATTTTGTATGTATTAGTGTTTTGCCTGAATGTATGTAAGTATATCAGTTCTGTTCAGGATGCTGTTGAGGCTACAGGGATATTAATGTAATGGGAGGTATAGGGGTAGTGAGCTGCTAAAATCCGAACCAAGTTCTCTGCAAGAACAGTAAAACTCATAACCGCTGAGCTACCTCTCCAGCCCCTCCTCTAAGGGACTTTAAAGCATGGAAGCCAGAGATACTTTTGTCCATCCTAATGGTAAAAATAAGAGCATAAAAAGCCTAGAAAATAGCTTGTGTACTTTCTCTGGCCTTGTAATTGAGGAATGTGAGTCTCTAATTAACTTACAATCCCTTCTAATTCCATCTGGTGGATCTCAACCTTGTCATTTGGCCTAACTCACAGAATTTGCCCTGCCCGCCATGTGTAGTATTGATCAATTACACATCTCTTTTGCCATTTTGATCTCCCATCATCTGGCTGTGATTTGAGCTTTTAAGCTACCCATGGTTTCCAGGTCTTGGTGCTCATTTCCATTTCATTTACCCGGCACAGTCAAACCTTATCATCAATATTATAGAATGTGGAGGTTCAAATGCTTTTTCTCACTTTTCTTGGCCTCATTTTGCTGCTTACAGAGAAAGGCTATCTATTAGTTTTTCCCTTGTGTGTTGGGAGGGGATGAGTGTTTTTATTTTCCAGGAGACTTAGTGAGGAATTTTGTTGTGTTTTTATTTTTACTACCAATTTGGGGTGGCTTCAATGAACTGCCACAGGTACCAGAAGCATGGGGCTGGGTAATCTATGATCCCACATTGGGCTCTACCTTCATTTCTAACCCCTTCCAAATCTGAGCCATTCTTGAATCAGATTTGTATGGCTAGACTCTCATTCCTCCTGGACTGGATTGTTCTCAGAAACTTCTTAGATTTCATGTAAACAGTCTCAATGTGAAGCAAGCTTGATATCACCCACTGTGCACATATCTCAGAAAATTCTCAAGCTGTGGTCCCCTATTACATAAAGATACAGAATTTGTCTTGCAATGAGTGTCTGAGAGTTTGGGCATTGTAAGCAAGCCTCTTTAAGTAAAGGCTAGAGCAAAGGAGCAGCAGGAAAGAGCTAAAATAAAACACCTGGAAAGATGTTTTTCTTATCTTTGAGAATGCCTATATTGGGCTTTTTAAAATGTTTGAACAGAGATACCCTAACTAGGCAAATAATACTAATTCCACAAGGCATGGATAATTAAACAAAAATTCCAATGCCAGATGTGGGATATTTCTCTATGTCTTGTTGGTCAGGAAGACATCAGAGGCCCCCAAACAACACAGGCCATTGCTTTTGCTTCTGATTACTCACTAAAACTAGATGGAAATACATTGTTGTCAAAAATACCTTATATTTTGGTTGTAGGGCATTAAAAAAATCAAGCTAGGATTTAGCCACAATCTCTTGGCTAATATATACAGTGTCAAGGAGGTGCCATGCCAGCTGCTGGTGGGTGTGGTTGTCAGCAGTCTTCTGCAGCTGTGAACTCTAGGAACTGCAATAACAGCCTACAAGACAAGAAGTGGCTGCTGGTGTCCCAGTAGTAGCATAATTGTTATGATAGTAACCAACTGCTCTATGATTAGATTTGAGGCCTACTCTCCAGGTAGGGATTAGTGCTTGGGACTCTAAACGTGGTTAAAAAAAAATCCATGTCTGAGAAGATCATAGGCCCTGGGTTGGAGGAATTCACTCTTATTTTTTGATAATTTTATACTGCCAAACTGCCTTCTAAATATTTATGTTTTACCCATAGTGAAATGCTACTCTTAGGCTTGATCAGAGAAAGCTACCCTGTAGTGAACAGAGGTCAGTACAGATACTCATGGATGTTCAAGGTGCTGAGAATAAGTGTAAGAGCCTGGTAACTGGGGAAGGGCTGAGAACTACAATCTTGGAAGCAGAACACAACCATGGTAGTGATGAACTCACAGTAGCTGTTGTTGCCTTAAGAAGACGGGGCGTGGTAACAGTCACTCTCTTGAGTGACTCTCATATTCATATAAGGTCTTATCCTTCTCTGGGGAACTATTAGCTGTTGATGAATGCTAGAGAAGGGGTAGTCATTGTCTTTAGCTCTCTATTAACTTGTAAGCATACTATGCTCCAATGGATAGTTCCAAACTTATCATCATACTGCAATGTCAGGAGCCAGTAGTCCACTGGACAGCATAGGGATTTACAAAATTCCGGCAGCTTGCAGGCTCTTATCTCTCATTTTATTGTTGATTCTTTGGGTGGATTTTAGTTTTGTCAGTCACACTTGCAACAGCTGTAATTTTCCCTGGAAATTTTGTTCCTTCTCTAATATCTTCCTCTAAGATTCAGCAGGGGGCTAATGTTTCTCAAATCTCTTACCTGTAATTACTAACTATAACTCCTAATCTTGGGAACTTTTCTGACTCAATAGAGACAGTCAAGTATATATGAGAAAACAACACTTGGAACATTTAACCGTGTCTCACAGTTCTGGAAAGGAGAGTAAGGCATGCATACACAGAATAGGGGGGAAAGGCTCAGGAGGACACATACAGTGCCAGCTGTTGAGAGTAAGTTCCCTGGACACAAAGCATATAGATTCAATAATCAATGGTAGGATCTAGTATGCTCCAAGAGGAAAAGATGCAATGCAAAGTATGGGATGGAGAGATCCCTACACGGGAGCTTATATTGGCGAAAGAAGTATGGTATAGTGAGTTGGGAAAGGAGTGACTTATTGAAGTCTGCCTTTTACAGAGAGATTGAGACATGGGACCCTCTTGTAGAAAAGGGAACTGCATAAAAACGTACCTTACAGACATGAACGAATTGCCTGGGTTTGAATAGTGTTGTCATTAAAGCATTGTGCCCATGTCTATTGCTTTTTAACTTTGCAACCACAGGTGGCTGCCAGCTGACATAAGTGCTGCAAGGGCAGGATGTGTCTGGCTGGATATTTAGTTCAGCCTGCAAAAATGCTGAACTCTATGTCTAGAATAAGGTGATGTAGGGGGGTGGGAAAGTGCATTTGGGAAAGCATAAAGGGGAACAGTGGGGGCCCTCATAATGATTACAATGTACTTCTTAAAATATGATGTATTTTGTAAAAGTAAAAATAGGAGCCAATAATAAAGCTGTTTATGTAACCCTGGTAAGAAAAACTCTCAGTATAAGTAAAGATGACTTGAGCTACTCAGGGCCACTTGAATGCAATCCACCAGAATTTTTCCTTGTGCTGATGCCCCTTTCTGATCTCAGGACCTGAACCCGAGAGGAGGCTAGAGCACGGCACTGCAGGTTCTACTTAAACTCAGTGGGTCATAAAAAATCATACATGAATGTAGGAAATGGATTTGTAGGGACAAGGAAGAGATCACTAGGGTGGGAGGATGATAAGAGGTGATCTTGGAGTTATTATAATCAGAAAGTATTATATACATTTATGAATTGTCAAATAAATTTTATTAATAGAAAAGCAATATCAAAAGGATAACTAGATGGCCACTAACATTATTAATAAATTTATAAAGCAATAAATCAAAACATAAATATACTTAACCAGATTTGAAATGATAATTGGAATATAAAATTTCACCCAGAGCAGTATCACCCAGATGAGCAAATATGGAGACTAACAGGTGAAGGGATAAACTATTTATGATATTTATGTACACTTGTATATTTAAGAGCTGCAGAAGTTAATGAATTTCAGGTAATGAAACAACTTTTCCTTGAATCTTAGCAACATAAACATTCAGTTAAAATGAGTCACAGAAGACTAAATATAATGTGGTATGTTATGATAACATTTTATAAAGTGACAAAAGATACAAAGTCAAACACATTTGTATTTAGAGACATATAACAAACCAAAGATTTAATAAAATAAAAATAAAAGCCACAAGTAAGCAAAAGTCAAAAAATGATGTTAAGGTGTTTAAGAACTGGACTGAACAAGAACACCTAGGAAGAAATAAAGTACTTAGGAAAGTTATTCAGCTAAATTGTGGCATCATATTTGTTTATATTTTGCACATATGCATGCTTAAATAATACAATTTATGAATCATAGTCAATGTAGGGAACATGAGTAAAATTTAAATAGCATATATTAATTGCATGAAATAATGGGTTTTAAGATTTTTGTTATTTTTAGTTAATTATGTATGTATGTAACTATATATATTTTATATGTATATATGTGTGTGTGTGTGTACATATTCCTATGTTCATATGTTTGTATGTGTGTGTCTGTGTCTGTGTCTCTGTGTGTATGCCCTATACCTAGTCATGCTTGTGGAGCACAGAGGACAACTTGTCAGAGTCAGTTTTCTCTTTGTATCAGAAATAGAAACCAGGTTCTCAGGCTTGGTAGCAAGAGCTTTTTACCTGCTAAGGTACCTTGCTGGCCCAACAATGGGTTTAAATGTGACTTTTCCATACATTAATGTGGTATATTTTAAGTAAAGTTCGAAGTTTGAATTTTTGAGATTTACATGTTAATTTTCTCTTGCCACATGTGAACAAATCTAATTGAAATATAATAATGAATCACTAGCTTACAATAAAAAATCATATACATTCATCAGTCACAGTCCATTAGGGACTGGTTCTAGAACCTCATCCTAAAAGGGTTTCATTTATTTTTTTGTTATCCATTGTTTTAAATCTATATTTACAGCAGAAAAAAAACTGTGTACTTGCTCTGCCCAAGACATTGAAAAATGAGCCATTTTATGATGGAAGTCAGTGTAGTAAATAGGATGCATTTATAAGCACATGGTTGTTTTAGGCTTTTACATTTAAAACATTCTTAAGTTTGTGGAAAATTGAGCAGAAGGTACAAACTTCCTAGACTCCCTACCACTGCAAATGAGTAGCTATCTTCCCTACCAATATCCTTATCAAAGCAGTACATGAGCTTACAGAGATGGACATATCATCATCTCTCAAAATCTTATTCCTATTTACTCCTGTGTTTATACTAGTAAAGGCTTTGGATAATAAAGAGTCTTATTTCATTGAAAAAGTCTGTTTTTACAACTTCTACCAGCTACTCCACAGATGATTTTTAGCTACAAATAAATTTATAATTTATATATAGTTTCTAAATGTTAATATGTAGCTACAACCTCTTAGCATTACTATGTACTTTTTACTGATAATGAGTATACTATAAAACTAGTCTATGTAAATATATACACATATCCAATATCATACATTTTATTAGGTATTTTAAATTAACAGTTTGCACAAGATGCAAACATCTTGAACTTCCAATTCTTGAATTGTCAATAAAGTGGGAGCACTTTAGCTCTGATCCTAGGTCTATATTACTAGGTCCTATTTTGCTGAAGTGCTTCTTAAATTTGTATATTTCATATCAATATAACTTTTATTTCTCATGCTTTTTAATAAATTTATTTAATTTATTTCTATTGTGGTAGGAATGAAAAATACATGATTTACTATTGTAACAGTATTACTATAGAAATAATTCAGGGGTTTTAACTACATTAATATCCACGAACATGTTTCTAGAAAACTGTATTTTATGAACTGATCACTTTTTGAAATTGAAAATAGATTCTTTTCTCATACACTATATCCTGATTATAGCTTTCCCTCCCTCTACTCCTCCCAGTTCCTCCCACCTCCCCTCCCCTCTAGATATACTCTCTTTCTGTCGCTCATGAGAAAAGAACAGGTATCTAAGAGATAATAACGAAACATGACAAAATAAAATATAATAAGATGAAACAAAAACTTTTATATTGAAGTTGGACACAGCAACCAAACAGGTGGAAAAGAGTTCCTAGAGCAGGCAATAGAGTCAGACACCCACTCGTTCTCACAGTCAGGAACCCCATAAAAATACTAAGCAAATAGTTATAATATATACAAAGAAGACTCCCACAAGTTCTCTGGCACCATTGCCTTGGCGTATTTTTCAGGCAGGACCGATTGTAGGTCAAAGGTTTTGGCTGGGTTGATGTCATGTTTCTCTTTTGGTAGCCTACGGAGTAGTTTCCCACACCAAAGAGACTGGGATGTAATGGTGAAGGCTTCATGTAGGCACCAGCTCAACTTCTCCATATTCACAGAGTAGTGTGGATGTTGTCCTCAGCAATGGAGACACATTGTCAGTTTTCAGAGAGAAACCATTTCTCTTAGCATCAGCTTGGGTTGTTTTGGGATTTACATGGGACCACGTTGGCTAACAACTCAATTTTATGCAACTCAGTATCTCCACTGAAGCCTTGCCTGGTTATAAAAGATAGCCAGTTGAGACTCCCGTATCATCCATTAATAGGAGTTCTCATTAGGATCACAATCATAGATCACAGGGAAGAGAATCAAGGTGGGTTACTACTTCAAACCAATTAAAAAGTTAACACAAATTTAATCAAAGTTTTACATGTAGTAAATGAAACTTTTAGAGTTTTTTCTTTTAGCTTTTTAAAATTGAAAACAGATTCTATCATACAATACAACCCCAACATTTTCCCTCCCTCCACTCTTCCCAGCTCCCCACCACCACCCCTCTCTCCCACATCCACTTCCCTTCCATTTCATCTTCTGAAAAGAGCCGGCCTCCAAGAGACGACAACCAAACAGGACAAAATAAGATATAGTAAGACAAGGAAAAACCACTCCTATCGAGGCTGGACAAGGCAACGGTGGAGAACCCTAAACAACCCAGGATGATAGTAGGACAGAAGGCCGCTCTCTGAAAACTGACAGTGTAGCCCCATTGCCGAAGACAACATCCACAGAGCTCACTGAAAATATAGACATCAAGCTGGTGTAGGCAGGGAGTCTTTACCCCTATGTTCTAGTCTCTTTGGTACTCTGCAGGCTATGGAAAGAGAAACCTGGACACAAACCTATCCATAAAACACTCCACCTACATTCTATCCAGCCTGCAAGACATGCTGGGGTGATCATGCTGGAAAACTTGTGGGAGTGGACAATCAATGTTTGGAGAAACTTTTAGAGTTTTAGAAATAACATTAAATATACAAGAAACTAAGAAAATATTGATGCACTTTGTTAATACCATAACATTTTTTTTGTCCAAGAGAGTGAAGAGAAAACCCATAGAATAGAGAAAATATTTGCTAATCATGTATCAGATAATGTCTTAATAGTGAGAAAATATAGAGAACACTTAAATTTAACAACATAAATAAATAAAACAACCAAAAGAACCAATTTTAAATGGACAAGAAGCTTCAATAGAAACTTCTCCAAAAAGATGATCAAATTGCCAAAGAAACAAACAAAAGGCACATTTATTATTGGGAAAACAATAACTAAAAAGAGATATGACTTCATGTATATTAGAGTGGCATAAATAATTTTGTTCACAAATATTGCTGAGTTTGTAGAGAAATTGTAGCTCTCCTGTATCACAAATGGAAATATAAAGTTGTGCAATGTTCCAAATTTCCTTTAAAAGGCAATCATAATCACCACAGAATGCAACAATCTCAGTGTTGGGTATACATCTAAGATAACTGAAAATAGGAGTTTAGATTGTAAGTCTTGAGTGTTCCTAGTAGTAAGCAGTGGAAATGACTTAAATGGTTACTACACAAAGTTTGATATATTGGCATAGGTGGAATATTTTTAAACCATGACAAGAAATGGATTACTCATGCATCTTTTAGCATTAGACAACCTTAAAATTAGGAGTAAATAATCCACAACACAAAGGGAAACACAATTATGATCCCATTTATATGAAATATCTATGAGAAGCTGGGGGGATATTGAGAAATAAATGTCAAATTAGTCTGGTTGGTCATTTGGGTTTGATAAAAACATTCCTACATTCAGAGGTGATGATGGTCAACAGTACTTTGTATGTACTAAAATTCCACTCAACTGTGCACTTTAAAAGCCTTAAGATGGTAAGCCATCTCTCTCCCTCCCTCCCTTCTTCCCTCCCCTGCGTTTGTGTGTATGAGTGTGTGTGTGTGTGTGTGTGTGTGAGAGAGAGAGAGAGAGAGAGAGAGAGAGAGAGAGAGAGAGAGAGAGAGAGAGAGAGAAGAGGCAGGGGGTAGAGAGGGAAGAAGGAGAGTTTGATTCAGTGGATGGAACTCAGGGCCTTTGTATGCTAGGCAAGCAAACTACAACTTAGCTATGGCTAAATCAGTAAAAGTGTATCAGAAAAGTCAAGAAAACTTACACACATCTTGTGTATGTGTTATATATATAGCAAGGGTAACAGATGTCAAATAAGTTAACATTATTTAGGAATGTATTTCATCAACACAGAACTTATGATGATAAGACACTGGATTAACATTGACATGTAATTGCCTTACTAAGCCAAGGGACTGTCTCCAGATTCAGACAGAAAATTGAAAGTTGTTATCACTATATTTAAGCTGTGATTTACCAGTGTGGAGTATATCTACAGACAGATACAGAATGACATTAAAATCAAGTTTAGCTATTAAGATCACTGGTATTTAAAAATACAGACTTATATATAGAAGAATTAGGAAATATAAAACTATAGTGAATATTATATTACCTTCAGTGAAATCATTGATAATATCACTTTACACTTAAAGTCTTACTACCCCTGAGAACTGATTCATCACAGACTTTTTAGAATAATAATAATAATAGTTCAAAAGAGATAAATCAGCAATATCTCATGTAGAAATAGAGATAAAAATATCTCTACCGTATATGTCAACGAATTTTAGTAAATTACCACCTCCACCACCCCCTGCTCTTTCAGTCATCAGATGCTTTGTTTGACAAAGGCTTTTAAATAAATTTTAGGTAAAATTTGTTCATTACCTGAACTCCTGCAATTATACTTTATACCATCAATTATCATTTTCAATATATGAACAATTAAAATAATTTTAACTGTGTGCTAATTGAAGAGCCCAGGTGTGTTGGCATGATGCCATGACTTGCATAATTGCATTGTAAAATGAAATGATGAGATAGCTCAGAATTTTGTCTTACTGGACATTTGAGTACATTATTAAATGACAGTGAAACTTGTTCTGTGTTCACATTTCAGTTTAATTAACAAACAAACAAGTTTCCAAAAACATGAAGTAAACATCCCCATATTAGGTATGTGGTCAGTATCAGATAAATCTCTTGCTCATTCTAGAATATAATTACCCAGAGTCTCTAGATGAAATAAGAGATATTATTTAAGATATTCAAACGCATAGATATTTTAATATCTGGTATCAGTATATTTACAAGAATCTAGGGTTAAAAGGTAAGACTATAGTGTACCTTCAAGAAAATAGAATGGCTACTTTGATTTAAATATATCTATTTTACATAGTTGGTATTGAGATATGATTTAATGTAATTAAATGAAATCTCAGGCTTTATCTGGGATTGTATAAATCATAACTTTTTTTTTTTTTTTTTTTTTTTGGTTTTTCGAGACAGGGTTTCTCTGTGTAGCTTTGCGCCTTTCCTGGAACTCACTTGGGAGACCAGGCTGGCCTCAAACTCACAGAGATCCGCCTGCCTCTGCCTCCCGAGTGCTGGGATTAAAGGCGTGCGCCACCATCGCCCGGCTAAATCATAACTTTTATAGTTATTATTTGCATGATTTCTTGTTTAAGCAACTTATCACTGAATTCTTGCATAGATCATAATTTGACGAGCACTGTTCTTTCAGATATTGGAATGTTATTTCTCTCTTTAATGTACTCCCCCACATATCAGAAGCCAACTGCTAACATCTTTAGTCTTATTTACTTAAGAAATTTTAATACAATATATTTTGGTCATGTTTTTCCTCACCCCCAACTGCTTCCAGATCCTCCCTACCTCCATGCCCACCTAATTTTAGGTTCTCTCTCTCTCTCTCTCTCTCTCTCTCTCTCTCTCTCTCTCTCTCTCCACTAAAACAAAGGAAGGAACATAAACATTACCAAACCACCACATTATCTTTGTTTGTTTGTTTGTTTGTTTTGATCCCTAGTGGTTTTGCAGCTGACAATTGCATTTAGCTTGGGCTCATGTTCTAAATTCATGTCTAGAGAATTAATCATTACTTTTTCTTTGCAGTGTAATTGTGGAGAAATGGTTTCCTCTGAACTATGAACAATCATCAATCCCCCTAGTAAGTGAATAGAGGCTACACTGCACTCTACATACATACAAAAGTGCATACTTGAAGGCATTATTCTAATTTTCTGAAGGACACTGAGTACAAACAACACAGGCAGCCTTTTCACTTGAATCTTTAGGTCTGGAAAGCATTTTTGTTTAGAGGCATTTAAAGTTAGACCTATATGCCAGGACACAAGTACTTAGAAGCAATTATTTCAATGATGGAAAACTTATGAACCCTTGGCATGTGAACTGTTCTTACTTCCTACTCTGACCCATCATTTACCTTGCATTTATGGGCATAATTGTTTTAGACGCAGTCCTGATTTGTTGAGCCAACTGCTGCTCTCTAACCTCGTGCCCCTATGCTGTCTACGTTTCCTGTCTGGTTTTCCTTTTGTTTCAAAGCCTTACATTTTCCTTTTGAGATACAGTTGTCATCAATTCTTCTGGTAAGATTTAAGTTACTGTCTTCTTTTATAACATAATAAAATCTTTTATATATGAGAAATAAAACTTGGTTTTGAAAGGTATAGAAAATGAGAAGGTGTATTTCTCTCTTCAAATATCTCTCAGAAAAATTTAAGCCCGAGATATTTCAGCCCTTTTGAAGAATTTCACAGAGACATGTTTTCAAACACCTAATAGTAGTTTAGAAAAATTTCCACTGGAAGCCACTTATTTTGTTTTTGTTTATTTAATTCAGTGTGTGTGTGTGTGTGTGTGTGTGTGTGTGTGTGTGTGTGTGTGTGACAAGAGGTCAGTGTTAGGTGTCTTCTTTTGCTTTTTACTTTATTTTTTCAAGCAGGTCTCTCCCTCAACCCTGAGCTCAGTGTTTTGGCTGCACTGGATCCTCCTGTCTATGCTTTTCCAGAACTGAGATTACAGGTGTGTGCTGCAATGTCTGACTTTTAACATGGGTGATAGGGATCCTGAATAAGGTCATCATGCTGGCACAGTAACTGTTTTACACACTGAGCCATATCCCCAGCCCTTTGATTTTACATATATATATATATATTTATATATATATATATATATATATTTGTAAGTGTGGTAAAAATAAAAGAAGAAGTTATATGTACTTTTTATTTAATAGACCTACTCACAGGAATGAATGGGCTCTATGTACTATGTGCTGCTACATCCACACTTCCTTTTTCAGTAGCTCATTGTATTATGTGCTGAGATCCATTTTAAGGTTAAATTTTGTTTGAGACAGGGTTTTGTAGCCTTGGTTGTTCAAGAACTCACTATGTAGTACATGTTTAACTTGAAGTATTTGCAGTCTTTCTACCTCTGTCTCTCTGAGTGCTGCTAGTATGGGTATGAGCTACCATGCCCATTTATTGTTAAAATCATAGCTAATATTTTTATTGAAAAATTTTTGCACCTTAATATCTTCTCCAATAGATATTGCCAATGATTAAAAGTGTCTTCTAAGCAACTTTTGTTCAATTGTTACATTGGATTTTTAATGCAAATTTTATCATCCTGTAGTCATCCTGTAGTAATAAAAGCAGCAAACTGAGTGATTTGTAAATGTTACATAAAATTTTTGATAGAAGGTTTTTTTTTTTAATTTCACTAAATTCTTAACAAATTCTGGCAATGAGAACTTTTTGTTCAAAGAACTATGTCATTATAAAAGAAGTGCTAACCCTTTCCTTAATATAGTTTAATGTTTTTGGTGAGAATTGAAGTGCTGAAGGACATTTCATTAAGTTATCAAATTGGGAATAAGTCTTCCTCAAGACCCAGCTATACCACTCTTGGGCATATACCCAAGGAATGCTCAATCACACCACAAGAACACATGCTCTACTATGTTCATATCAGCATTATTCATAATAGCAAGAACCTGGAAGCAACCTAGATGTCCCTCAACTGAAGAATGGATAAAGAAAATATGGTACATATACACAATGGAATACTACTCAGCAGCAAAAAACAATGATAAAATGAAATTTGCAGGCAAATGGATGGAACTAGAAAATACCATCCTGAGCGAGGTAACCCAGACTCAGAAGGACAAACATAGTATGTACTCACTCATAAGTGGATACTAGATGTGAGGGAAGGGATGGCCAGACTGCAACCCACAGCTCCAGAGAGGCTAGCTAACAGGGAAAGACCCTGGGAGGGACACATGGATGACCCTGCGAAGGAGAAGTGGATGAAATCTACATGAGCAGACTGGGTGTGGGAGGATGGCAGAGGGTGAGGAGTGGGGGATGAGAACATAGGGAAATGGGAGGGTCAAGCTGGAACAGGGACAGAGTGGGAGGGCAGGGAGGGAGATACCATGATAGATGAGGGCATCATGGGAATAGGAAGAGGCCAGGTGCTGGGGAGGTTCTCAGGAATCCACAAGGATGACACCACCTTGGAGTGCTAGCAGTGGTGTAGAGGGTGCCTGGAATGGTCTACTCTGGTGACCAGCCTAACAAATAACCTGTCATCATAGAGCCTTTGTCCAGTGACTGATGGAGGCAGATACAGAGATCCACGGCCAGGTGCCAGGCTGAGCTCTGGGAATCCAATCAACGAGAGAGAGGAGGGATTCTGCAGGCGGGGGACTTTGAGATCATAATGGGAAGACGTGCAGAGATGACCGGCCACACTAGTGGAAGCCCATGAACTGTAGACTAGTGGCTGTGGAGCCCCCATGGGACTGGACTAGGCCATCTGGATATGGAAGACGGTTGTTTGGCTCAAACTGTTTGGGGCGCACCCAGGTAGGGGGATCAGGATTCGTCCCTGGTGCATTTCATTAAGTCATCAAATTGAGAATAAGTCTTCCTCAAGACCCAGCTATACCACTCTTGGGCATATACCCAAGGAATGCTCAATCACACCACAAGAACACATGCTCTACTATGTTCATATCAGCATTATTTGTAATAGCAAGAACTTGGAAGCAACCTAAATGCCCCTCAACTGAAGAATGGACAGTGCAAATAGCTGAGAAATATTTAAAGAAATGTCACCATGGTTAAAGGTGTATGCCACTACACCAGGCAAGATTCCTATTTATTAATGTTAGAACAAAATGAAGAAAGTGAACATGTTGATAGTTTCATTACTGGCCCAGCTGATAACCACTTCTCCTCCTCTTAAAAAACAAACAAACAAAAAGCAAACAAACAAAAAACAAAAACAAAAACAAATAAACCTAAGGACATACTGTTTTAAAGGTTAGAGGAAACTATTTCAAACATTTGTCTCCTTAAAAAGTTCCCTGTTTTAATGCCTGGGGGGCACTCACCAACCTAAGACAGAGCACCTGTGTGGCCTGGGCAGGTGTCTCCATGATGGGTAAGGTGACCTGCTGACGTCCCACACAACCCAAGTCAGAAGCTCATTTTTTAATAAAAGGGGGACCTGTAGGGTCCTGGCCCCCGTTTTGGGTAACTGTTGCCTTGCTTGCGGACCTTGACCTTGATATTCTCCCTATGCTAATTCCCTGCCAGGTTCCACCCTCCTGAATGCTTATGGGAAGTTCCTTGCCTGGTACCCTGAATAATGGGCATTAACAGATTAGAAGCAAGATTGTAAAACATCAGTAGCGAACTTCTGCCCTCCGGGGTCCTTCCATTGTGCTGTAAGCCTGTATTTAAGACCTCCTCCCCCTTAAATAAATGACATTCAGCATTAAAAATTAAAAAATATATATATTATATAATTGAATGAATAATGTGAATGTAATCTATGAATACCACAAATGTGATTAATATCATGAGTGTAATTAATGAATATCATGAGTGTAATTTAAAAAATAAATAAAGTAAAAAAAAAAGTTCCCTGTTGTGTCAGCGCAAAATCACAGTATACTAATATATTCATATATGTAATCCATGGTTAGTCTTGTGAGACTGTGGGAGGAGGCTGGGTGTTAGTCTTGAAAGCACATTTCTTACCTGTGCTGAAAGGCTGACTTTGCCTCTGGTAGTAGTTTCTGTTATACTAGACCCTAACTCTGTGGCCTCTCTGCTGGGTATCAGTGAATGGTTGGCCTCTCCCCTCCTCTCCCTCCCTCCTGTTCGTTTTTCTTTCTCCCTGTGTCACGTAGCTGAGGCTGGTCTCACACTTGATATGTAGCCAAACTCCTGATCCTCCTGTTTCTACCTCCCACATACTGGGACTGTAGGTGTGCTCTATACTGTGCAGGCACATTTGTTGTTCTTAGTGGTGTGCTAGTTTTGTGTAAAGTCTGTCAGAATTTGGTAGGTACAAGAATTTGGAGGGCACCTTGAGTTCAAAGCCAGCCCAGTCTAAATAATGAGACCCTATATTAAAAACAAACAAACAAAATAAACAAGAATCCCGAACAAATGAGGATTTATTTTTTAAATTTTTTTGAGATAGGTTCTCTCTACATAGCTCTTGCTGCCCTAGAATTCACTATGTAGATCATGCTGGCCTGGAACTTAGAGAAACCCAGGCTTGCCTCTGCCTCCTGAGTGCTGGCACTAAAGGCATGTGCCACCATGCCCAGCCATATCAGGGAAATTCATTTAGAAACTGTTCTGTTTTGTAACAAACAAACACAGACTGAAAGCAAGAAAAAGGAGCAGGAGTCCCGAATGAACCCTTAGGAGATGGCAGATAGGTCCTGACTGTAACCTCAACATAGACCTTTTGGAATACTTAAGTCTCCTGGGTAGTTTTTGTTTTTAAGAATACTTACTTTATGTGTATGTCTATGTTTCTGGGTATATGTATATGTATCACATGTGTGTGCAGTAGTAGCCCATGGAGGTCAGAAGGTATTAAATATCCTGAAACTGGAGTTCTGGGTGCCTGTGAGCTGTTAGTTGTGCTCTAAGAATGGAACCTCTGAAAGAGCAATGACAGCTTTTACTGAGCCTGACTGAACAGGGAGGCTCTCTCTCTCTCTCTCTCAGTATAAAAACATTTTAAGTTTGTTTTTGTTTTTGAAGGGCTTTTTGCATGTTTGTGTGCATTGTGTGTGTGGAAATGCATTCATGCATGTGGGTGGAAGGCAGAAGTTGAGATTGTATAACTTTATTGCTCTCTACTTTATATATTGAGTCAGGGACTCTCATTTAACCCAGAGCATGCTGATTCACCTACTCCAAGAACCCAATACACTCTGAGGATCCCATTTCTACCTTCCATCACTGGGATGACAGGTGGGCTACCATGCCCTCTTGGCAGTTACATGGGTAGTGGGGACCCAGATTCTGATCCTGACACTTCTGTGGCAAACACTTTACTTGCTGAGTGATCTCCCAAGTCCCAAATTATTTTTTAATTACTCATTTGAAAGTAAAAAACTTTATTTGTGAAACAGGTTTTCTTTTTTTAGTTTTTTGAGACAGGGTTCTCTGTGTAGCCCTGGCTGGTCTCAAACTCAGAGACTCACCTGCCACCACCTCTGAGTGTTAGGATTAAAGGCATGAACTACTATGCCCAATATGAAACATGTTATCATTGTGTAAGCTGAGAGCTTAGTGTAAACAACAATGAGATGCTTTCTGTACTTTCTGATGTTATAGTTTGAAATAATGTGGTTTAGGCTTATTTTGGACTATGTTCTTTTAGGGAAAACATGATGATGGCCTCGAATAAGCCGAATGAATGAGAGATGGCTTTATTTAATTTGTTTCTTTCTTCAAGTATCTCCCAAAAATGTCTTCTTATCTTAAGCTGTTAGTTCTGTTCCCCCCCCCCCCCGCCCCGCCAAAGACAGTCTTCTGTAGTGCAGAGAGCCTTGAACTCAGTCTATAGCCAAGGATGACCTTAAGCTGTCAGTCTACCTTCCATTTATTGAGATTATAGTCTTGGCCCACCACACCTCATTTTAGGTTTTCAGAGGCTGATTTGTGTTGTAATCATGTCTGTATCCCTATTGCCATCATACTGGGAATGGTAGTAGTAATAGTGGCAGTAGAGCCTCATATCAGTTATGTGTGCTGGAGGGGGTAAGTTCATGTGGGTGTATGTACATGTGTTTGTAGGCACATGTGCATGCTTGTGTATGGAGGCCAGAGGTTGACTTCAGCTTTCTTTCATGATTGCGCCTGTGACCCTGGTTGTTCTGTGTATAGACTGGGCTGGTCTCAAACCTAGAGAGCTGCCTGCCTCTGCCTCCTGAGTGCTGAAATTAAAGGTGTATGCCATCATGCTCAGCTTCGCCACATAATTTTTTGAGACAAAGTTCTCCACTGAACCTGGAGCTCACTGATTTTACTAAACTGACTATCCAGTGAGCTCTAGGACTTCATCTGTCTGTGCCGCTGCCAGTGCTGGGGTTCAGAAGTGTCCCACTATGCCTAGCTTTTTGTGCTTCCTGGGGATTCAAACTCGGGCCCTTACCCACTGAACTGTTCTCCAGGATCACTCTTTGAGCTCTTTTGTACTTGAAGATAAATATTATTTTAATTTTTATTTATGTGTATAGTGTGTATCTCTGTGTGTATGCTGCATGTATGTGGAGCCTGTGGAGGACAGAGGAATTGGATCTCTAGGACTGGAGGTCCACACAGTTGTGAGACATCCAATATGGATACTGGGACCTGAACTTGGGGTTCTGGAAGAGCAGCAAGCACTATTAACTGCTGAGTGCCTCTCCAGTCATCTTCTGTACTTTTAAACTCTTGATGACTGATTTGTGTCTTGATGACAGGACACAGTGTGTCTTTTCAGTGCTCTTTAATTTTTTTCTTCTTTTTTTGTCCTCCCATTTAATTCCAGTTTGAATATCAGCTCTCTTGAATTCCTTTCTATTCATTCTACTTTTTTGTTTTTGTTTCTCGTTCTTTCTTCCTTCCTTTCCTTTTTCCTTCCCTTTCCTTTTCCTTCCCTTTCCTTTTTCCTTTCCTTTCCTTTTTCCTTTCCTTTCCTTTTTCCTTTCCTTTCCTTTTTCCTTTCCTTTTTCCTTTCCTTTCCTTTTTCCTTTCCTTTCCTTTCCTTTCCTTTCCTTTCCTTTCCTTTCCTTTCCTTTCCTTTCCTTTCCTTTCCTTTCCTTTC
>CABHPP010128060.1:27308-47542 GCA_902168425.1 Peromyscus attwateri
TCCTTTCCTTTCCTTTCCTTTCCTTTCCTTTCCTTTCCTTTCCTTTCTTTTCCTTTCCTTTCCTTTCCTTTCTTTCTTAAAGATTTATTTATTTACTATGTATACAATGTTCTGCTTGTATGCCAGAAGAGGGCACTAGACCCAATTATAGATGGCTGTGAGGCACCATGTGGTTGCTGGGAATTGAACTCAGGACCTCTGGAAGAGCAGCCAGTGCTCTTAACCTCTGAGTCTGCCCTGTTTTTGTTTTTCAAGACAAGGTTTCTCTATGTAACAGCTTTGGCTGTCCTGGAACTTACTCTGTAGACTAGGCTGGCCTAGAACTCACAGAGATCTTCCTGTCTGACTTTCCAGTGCTGGGATTAAAGGCATGGGCCACTACCACCCGGCTCATTCTACCTTTGTTGCTCTGGTCTTAGAAGTTTGTTTAGCAGTTGCACATACAACTTTTACTACTGTAATTAAAGGGTTATTACAGTCTCTGGATGAAAAAAAAAGAATGTCACCATCTTTAGCCATCAGGATTCCTTTTCATGGAGTGGGCCTCAAATTAAATCAGACTTGGTTGGCTACACCTACAGGTTCTATGGCACCATTTTCCTGTCTACTTTTAAGGGAGGACACTGTAAGTAAAAGGTTTTGAGGCTTGGTTGGTGTTCCCCTTTCTCTCTTTTGGTAGCCTTTATAGTATCTTCCAGCACCAGAGATTAGAACATAGGGGTGAAGGTTCCCTGTAGGCACCAGCTCAACTTCCCCATGTTCATTGAGTTGTGTGGATGCTGTACTTACCAATGGAGACCTACTGTCCATTTGCAGAGAGCAACCCTTTGTCTTAGCATCAGCTTGGATTGTTTGGGGATTTCTATGGGACCCCATTAGCCAAAAACTCAATTGAATATAACCCAGTTCCTCCACTGGAAGTCTTGCCTGGCTACAAGACATGGCCTGTAGACACTCCATAGCCCCCATTACTATTAGTCCTCATTAGGATCACTTTAATAGATTCCAGGTTTCCATTGCACTAGGTTTCCACACACTATACCAAATGCCCCACAATTCTAGCCTTCTATTCTTGCACTTTCTCTTTCCATTACATCAACCCGTCTGCCTGATCCCTCCAGCTTCTGTCCCCACCTGCCCCTAGCTCACCCCTAAAATCTATTCTATTCCTCTTCCTGAGAGATCCATGTGTTCCTCTAGAGCCTCCCTCTTTACCTAACCTCTCTGTGTCTACAGATTGTAGCTTTATTATCATTCACTTAAGGTTAATATTGACTTATAAGAGAATACATACCATATTTGTCATTGTTGGCCTGGATTACCTCACCCGGGGTGACTTTTTTTCTAGTTTTATCCATTTGCCTGCAAATTTCATGATGTCATCTTTTTAAACAACTGAGTAATACTTTATTGTGTAAATGTACTACATTTTGTATATCCATTCTTTTGTAGAGGGACATCTTGTTTCTACTTCCTGGATGTTATGAAAAGCCACAATGAATATGACTGATCAAGAGTCCTTGTGGTAGGATGGAGAATCCTTTGGGTATACCCAAAAGTAGTATATCTGATACATGAGGTAGATTGATTCCCAGCTTTATGAGTAACCAGTATTTCTGGAGAATGTAATTAATACATACAATATTTTGTAAGATAATGGAAACTAGTGGCATGGTAATTTAACTTCGTAATTCAAAATATGCAGAAGCTTTGGGTCATTTAGTAGACTAGTGTTCTTAAATAACCAGATGGAGGAGTAAAATGCTTTGAAAAGAACAAAAATCTGTATTTTCTATGATATGGAAAAAGAAAATTTATGGTTATTTACCTAATTTCTCAACAAAAATGTTTCTTCAGTCAATTTTACTCTGCTAGCTTTGATTTATCAGATAATACTGGAGAGACTAAAAAAGCTAGGAGCCTATCTACCAGATTATCCAGCTCTCACTCCTGGGCATATTCCCAAGGAACTTCATGACCTACTACAATGATGTTTGATCATTCATTTTCATTGCTCCTCTATTCACAATAGTCAAGAAAGGGACAGCAGCTTAGACTTCCATCAACTGATAAATAGATAACGAAAATGTGGTACATTTACACAATGAAATATTATTTGGCCATAAATAAAATGAAATTTGCCATTAAATGAATGGAGCTGGATATAATGCTGATGAGTGAGGTAACCTGGACTCAGAAAACCAAATGCTCCATGTTCTCTCTCATATGTGGATTCTCGGTTTGAAAGTTTTGATAAGTGTGTTTAAACAGGTGGACCATAGAAGTCAGGAAATTAGTGGCCATAGGGGTATGAAGTCTAAGGGAAGGGTAATTTAAAGAGGGAAAGGGAAATGGAACAATGAAGGATTAAACAGAATGAGGGTTGGGTGTCACGTATGAAGAGTGACAGCTAACACTATAGAAATGTATCTTTTTTTGGGGGGTGGTTGAGATAGGGTTTCTCTGTGTAGCTTTGACATCTTTCAAGGAACTCATTCTGTAGCCCAGGCTGGCCTTGAACTCACAGAGATGTGCCTGCCTCCGCCTCCCGAGTGCTGGGATTAAAGGCATGCATCACCACCGCCTGGCTGGAAATGTATCTTATATTAAATTATAATGTACTTTATTTTGGAAAAAAATAGTTGGTATTGGTGAACGTCTACATGTAAGTATATGCACCATATACATGCCTAGTGCACATGGAGGTTACAAGATGATGCATTGAACTCTCTGGAACTGGAGTTACAGGTGGTTGTTTATTTATATTCTTTCAGCTGCATCATAAAGTTATAAATGCTTTTTCACTTGAAAAGTTTCCTCTGGATTCTCATTACATGTTCTTAATGATCATGTATTCACCCCTTTGAAATGAATGCACCTTTTCATTTAGCTCAATTTATTTTGTGGCCACCTTGTCAACATAAAAATTAGGTCATTTTAAAGTCCAATATTATTATCTATATTAGTTTAAAATCCATTCATTAAATAGAAACTTTTAATAATATCAGACTTAAACCTAGATTGTTCTTCATAATACTATCTCTTGCTCTAATGAACACATTTCTCATCTTAGACTCATCTTTTGGTTCATGCTTATAGGCTGTTCCCTAACATGAAGCTCAGCGGACCAAATTTCCACTTTGAACTTTCAGTTCTATTTCTTTGTGTGATTTAAAAATAAGTCTGAGAATGAGATCAGGTAGCTGATTTTTGTTCTTATCTGAATTTATCTCCTTGGGCTTGCTGTCTAACATTACGTATGCCTCAATGTCTGTTGTGTAACATCTTTACTGGAAAACTTTGAGACATCAGAATATTGAGGAGACTCTTTGATGGAAGTGTGCTCCCAGCTGTTCTCAAATAATACCAAATTAACTCTCCTCTCCATGAGAGTAACTTAATACCTTGCTTCTTAAGGTAGGGGCTGAGTGGTGGCTAAAAAGGTTTTCTGCCTTTCCATGTCTTTTCATTAGTAAGATTTACTAATGTCCATTCTCAAAACAGGAATGGACTTAGCCTTCATTTATTCTGGAGAAGAGGAGTGGATGAGAAAGTGCAGATCATCAGAGAGAACACCAGGAGGAAGTGCAGATTATAAGAGAGAACACCAGAAAAACAGACACAGTAGCTATGTATTTGTGCATAAAATTTTACTGAGCTGATATAACAGAAATACTTGAAACCTGAGTGATTTGGCATGAGACCTGATTAATTTGCAATTTTGTCAAAAGCACTCCATTAATCTCTGTATTATAGGCTTCTTACACATACTCAAATCTGTGGTGTCCTTTTCAAGAGTTACTACCATTATAATACACTGTGAATTTTCTTACTACTTTGGAGATTAACAAAGCATCAACTTATGAATCTTTGCTATCTGTTACCTGACTGATAATGCCTGAACATTGACAAATGTGCACATATGAACACAGAAAAATGTAGACTAAGAGCCTGTGAAATGCCTCACTGGGGAAATATGCCCTTGCTAAGCCTGATCACCTGAGTTCAGTCCCCAGAACCACATAGCAGAAGCAGATAACTGCAACAAAATAGATACTTTCAAATTATATTAAAATAGAACTTATGAACAAATTAATCAGCTAACATTATTCAAATATAAAATGTCTACAAGGACTCTGTTCTCCTTCCTAAAACTTGAGTGTATACAGGAATTAGAAACTTTGTACTTATTTGCTTAATCATTTTGATAGTCTTTTTCTCATATTTCACTTATAAAAGAAGTTTTGGCTTTTAAACACCAAAATAAGGGTATTCACTGATATATATGTCCTGTATTTATTGTTAAACAAACAAAAAAAAAGTCCTATTAAAATCCTACTGCAAATAGCAGTTTTCAAAATCTGTCTTTTATCATTGATGCCATAGACTAGATTTCCCATGTATACTATGTTTACCCATTTATTTGGAAATTGTTCTGATAACGTATCATATCTTCCTAGCGATGATGATCAGAAGTAAATTGTAATGCAAAAATGACTTTTTGCATGAGACAGGGTATTGCTCTCAGAGGAGTTCTAAAGTAAGTGATGGAGCTTTCTGGTACACAGAAACAAAACAAACAAGACAAAACAAAACTAAAACAAAAAACCAAGACAAGGTTATTATAATTCATTAAATAGTTGAATCTTGCCAAAACTGTCAACCCCTTCAAAGTCAGCTCTCAAAACGATGTGGAGGACTAAACAAGGGGTTAACAAAGTCCACAGAAAATATGTTGACAGTGTTTGATAATCTTTTTCATCTAATTTTAATACTTCAGATTCAGGGTCCAATTTATTATAACATACAATATGAGAAACCCCAGGGAAAAATGAAGCAAGAAAGAGAAGACTGGATAGTAGTATAGAAATGGATCTAGAAGAATTAATATCAGAGGTTCAGTCTCAGCCATTTCACGCACCAAGCTATTTGAGTATTAGGCTTTTCATTTGAAAGGAAATCTGGTAAGTTCTGACTTGTTTTGAATTTAAAATGTCACCTATGTTGTGTTTTGAGTATTTGTCTAGTGACACTCTTTTGAAAAGCTGTGAAACCATTCAGAAGTGAGACCTGGCTGGCAGAAGCAGAGCCCTTTTTTAGGTTATAGTCTGGCAATGGTACTGGTATGGCTCTCAGCTTTCTGGTCAGACATAATGTGAACGGTAGCTGCCTCCACGTGTTCCTGCCACCATGGACAGAGTGACTCCACCATGCCTTCCTCACTCCAGTGGATTGAAATCCCTTGTTTCTGTCATATTCAGTCACACTGTTGAAAAAGTAGCTAATATAAGTGTTATCATATAAAATTACTTGTAAGAGGGCATTATGAAAGCCTCCAAGTGCTTGATATACTAGAAGTATTTAGTTAATTGGAGGTATTACTATAATTATTCTGACCAGTGACTACCAGTCTATCTTATAAATATTTTAAAATAATCACAAATCCCACAGAACATGAAGTTCCATAAGAAATGGAACTTTGCCAGGCAGTGATGGCACATGCCTTTAATCCCAATACCTGGGAGGCAGAGGCAGGCAAGTCTCTTTGAGTTCCAGGTCAGCTTGCTCTACAAAGTGAGTTCCAGGATAACCAGAGCTGTTACACAAGAGAAATCCTGCCTTGAAAAACAAACAAACAAAAAACCCCAAAGATACAAACAATGCCCCTCCCACCCCAAAAAAGAAAAGGAACTTCATATGAAGTAAAACAAGAGTTAAGTAAAACCCAGTAATTTTCCCCTAAGGAGATTTTATTTTTTTAAAAATCGGAAGTAGGTTTATTTTCAGTGATGTAAAAATTCCTTCAGCTTTTGACAAGGACCAACTCCTCATGTTCATCTAAATCAGCAATAATCTCACTGCTTATATCTTTATTAAAAATTTAAGCATGTGTTAGTATATATAATTCAAATCATATTAAAGATAACCTATTTAAAATCTTTCCTAAATGGAATATTTTTTTAACTTCACCAGCCCTGGGTAATGAATGCCATCCTGGTGGCTTCTGAGTCTCACTGTTAACTATCAAAAACATCTTTTAAGATTATTTGCAATTAAAACCTTAAGTTTATGATCAACATTCAACTGCACAGAGGTGGGGTCAGAGATGGACAATTTCTACTCTGCATGAAAACTGGGTCTATAATTATCAAAATCACAAAGTAACTAGTAAAGAGTTTTGCATTAAACTTTTGGATGTCAGCTTTGATGTGTATCATGTGCAGGTCTCACTACACAGCAATTCTCTCCACCTCAAAATTTAACTTAAAGTTAACACTCTGAAGAAGTTCATGCTTACCACAGCCAATTTTTCTCCTTCAGGACATTTATAATTAACAGGATCATAAGGATCACTTTACCTGCAAGCTCTATCTTTGTCTTTAACCTATTAGAAGATATATTACCATAATGAATACATTTATAAGGGAAGGGACTACATGTTGTTTAATGTAGCATCCTAGTAAAGTAAAATAATTACTGAAAAATAATAGATGCTCAAATAAGTTTTGGGTAATAAAAGAGACTGTAAAGATGAGGTAAATTTCTTGAATTTTATTACTCATGGCAACTATAACGTAAAGCAACTCCACATATACCATATAATTTTACTGAGAAATGGAATGTTACAAAGAAAACATCAGCACAACACTGTTTAAAAGGTAGAAGCTTAGCAAAAGTATGTTTTACTACTCCAGGTAATTATACAGATAGATGAGATTATTTCACAATTAGTTTTATTCCATGGCAAAGCTCTTATTACTAAATTTATGAATGGCATTAAGTGGAGATTTCTGAAGCTAAACAACAACGCTACTAAGTGCAACAATGTTCAAATAGAAAGGCCAAAAAGTGAAAGAAAAAAAATGGCACGGTACACATACAAATTAGAACTATGCAGATAATATTCTCCCTCCTTTTTGTATCAAACTAGTACCTATATTTTCTCCTCAACTCTACGAACTCTCTGCAAATTATACAGGAGTAATTAATCTCTGATTGTACTAGATATGAGGGAAGCTGCTGCCCATGGCGCTAGAACTTGCACCAGAACTAGATCTCGGGCCAGCACTGTTTAAAATCATGGTAAGGGTTCTCTCTTCTTCTTCTATCAGAGCCTCTTCATACTGAGACTGGAATGCAGTAGGGTGTGCCCCATGAACCTTGGCCACAAACTCTAACACTTTCATCTTACTAGTTTCAAATCGAGCCCGGGGACCCCACACATATTCATACTGTACAGGATCACTATTGGCTACTGGCTGGTACACCAGGTATTGCTCCTTCACAAACTCATCGGTTATCAGCTTCCTAGGGTCACCAAAGACGAAATGATTCATCCCAGCATAGATCCCCATTGGATTCAACACTTCCCAAATCTCGTCTTCAGTGGCACGGTTGCCTTTCATGAATACTACCCCAAGAATGAGTATCAGGAAACCAGTCTTAGGAAAGCTATACTGATCACTACGCATCCCATCATAGGTGAGACCTAGTTTGATATAGAGAGCATAGCAGTGGTTGACAGGGTCTACTTCCTTTACATCCAAACCAAAGACCATTTCCATGCGTTCAGCAGCTCTCATGAGGATTTCATGGAAACGATATTCATCTTCTCTTACAATGAGTCTCAATATATCAGTCATGCTCATTATCTCTCTCATCTGATACTTGTACAGCATGTAATTCACCAAGAAATCAACTTTACTATCAACACTCATCATAGGTACATTCATGGTGTTTTGTTGAAATGGTGGATAGATTGGATAACCCTGCACTTGTTGGTTGCTAAGATTCTCACCTGATTTTCTTGAAGAGGCACAGGGACTCTGAAGACCCCCAGAAGTACTGGGTGTCTCATCTGCAGGATCATTCTGGTAGCTAGCCATCAGAGAATGAGAGGAGGTACATGGCTTCTCCACATCCCTGGAGACCTGTGTAATCTCTAGGCCCTGAGTCTCCTTACAGGTCTGAGACTTCAGACTACTAGCCATAAGATGAGAGGAGGAACATGGTTCCTCCCTATCATTAGAGACGGCTGCAACCTGTAGGCCCTGGGTCCCCTTATAGGTTTGGCCCTTTAGACTACTAGCCATAAGATGAGAGGAGGTACATGGCTCCTCCATATCACTGGAGACTGCTGCAACCTGTAGGCCCTGGGTCTCCTCACAGGTCTGGCCTTGGTCAGCTGCACATTCTGGATTCTTTTGACGTTGAGACATGGTGACTCTGGTGATGAGAAGTAACTAAGTGTATGGACAGGAAGGCAGCAATGAGGAATCACTGAAAGAAAAAGGGAGGATGTGAGCAGCTAGTAAAATCAATTATAGTAACTGTGATAAAAGCCACTTCCAATGGACTTCTGAAAATCATGTTGTTGTAGAATAATCATTCTGTACACTGTAAATATGTATTGTTCTCATTGGTAATAAAAAGCTGACTGGCAAGTAGCTAGACAGGAAGTATAGGTGGGACAGCTAGACACAGAGGAGTCTAGGAACAAGAAAGGCAGAGTCAAAGGAGTCACCAGCCAGACACAGAGGGAGCAGGAGATGAATGAGCCATGCTAATAAAGGTACCACTATGTACCAGGGTGTAAATAAGGACTATGGGTTAACTTGAAATATAAGAGCTAGTTAGTAATAAGTCTGAGCTATTGGCAGAGCACTTACAATTAACATAAGCCTCTGTATGGTAATTTGGAAATGGCTGCTACAGCAGGAAAACTCCGTCTACATATGGTACCCAAATGTTCAGCAAAAATTTCCACATAAAACCTGAGAAAGCTTTAAAAAGAAAAGGATTCTAAACACACAGAGGAACAAAAAGTGCGGCTTTTTGGTAACCGTCTTTTCTCGGGTAGGCTGTTTGCTAGTTGCAAGCAGAGGCAAGGATCCTTTAAGAGACGGCTTCCGGTCTCAGTGCTAATGGCAATAAATGGCATGGTTCTTTTGAGAGGCCCTGCTACCAAACATTTGGATGGGGTTTGTGGCATGCTACTCAGACGCAGATGCTCCCCAGAGTTGGGGCTGTGAACATGGCTCTTGCCAGTGCCTCCACCATAAAGCTGGTCTCTCAGGGAACCAGGTAGGGCATAGCCAGCCACCAGGGCAGTGGCAAAGGTCCTAGCCATGTCACTTAACAGTTTAAAGACTCATGTGGTCAGAAAGTTATATTCAGTAAAGACAGATTCAGATGAAAAAGAAAAACCTCTAAATGAGTTACAATGTGTTTAAAATATACATAGGCTTAGGAGAGAAAAGAGAAGGTATAGACGGTCATAAAAAAGAAACAGTTTTAAAATAATAAAGTCTTTAAAGGGAGTAAAGTAATAAAAAAAGCCACATAAAAATGGAAAATACACAGAGAGTCTAGATCCTTGTTATTGTGTTGTGTTTGAATTTTTTTGGCTGCTAAAAGACATTGGATTATGGAAAGTGCTGGTTTAAACCAACCTATATATTTTAAAAGGATCTTGACTTCAAAATTTAAGTCAAAAGACAAGTTACTTTGGGAGAGAGGTTATGATTTTGTTTTGACAGGAAATGAGAAGCTATGGATTCATTCCAGGTTAAGGAAAATCAGGTTTGATTGAGAAAGGCCCCTGAAAATCCTGGCTACAAACATAAAAAAATAAACCTAAAAGAACTACAAGACAAGACACATGATATATATTTTACCTGCTCAAACACAAAACAACAAAAAATCATCTTTGGCTGATTTATGTACAATATACAGTCCATACTTGTATTAATGCAGATATGTATGTTACCTTTAAATGTTTATGTATTTTCAGAGCAGTGGGACCAGACAACAATGAAAATGGATGGCCCAGTTGATCCAGCATCCAAAACAGCTTCAAGGATGCTCTACTGAGATGATTCAGCCTCACAGAATACTACAGTTAAGACTTAACAATTTTTTCAGGGTCTTAAATTTTCTCAGGGTCCCCCAAAGATTACCAGTGCCCCCAATTAGCAGAAAGTAGTCTAGAAAACTATGCCCACATTTCTCCAAAATGGGTTATGGATATTTATTATCATTTAAGGAGGGTTGGTTACAAGTTGTTATGGATAATGGTCAGGAAAAAAAGCTAAACAAAGGAGATTAGATTCAAGGATCTTTTCCTGAAAAGAAACGATAGGGGAAATGGGTAGATTAATCCAAAAAAAAAAAAAATTAATGTTAAATATTTTACATTGGTATGAATTTTGGTTTATTGATACAAATTCAAAGTTATTTCTGTTATACTGTACACATGTTTCTACTCTTGTTTGGGGTATTGTGCTTATGCAGTTCATTTAAAAATTTAATGTATAATTAAGAAATACAGATTAATAGTCATTTATAATATTCAAACTTTTTTTTTTCTTTTTTCGAGACAGGGTTTATCTGTGTAGCTTTGGAGCCTGTCCTGGATCTCACTTTGTAGACCAGGCTGGACTCGAACTCACAAAGATTCGCCTGGCTCTGCCTCCTGAGTGCTGGGATTAAAGGCGTGCGCCATCACTGCCCGGCTAATATTCAAACTTATAGTCATGTTAGATATGTTTTCAAGGCCACATACCAGATATACTTAGGTAGATAGATGGTCTTCAAACACTTCAAAGATCTACAGAATATGGCATTTTAATGTTTAATAACCTAAGGCTTTTCATGACAGTGAGACACACCTGTTCCTGGCAGCATCAATTACTTTAAAGAGGATGATGGGCACTGAACAAACTCCATATGGAGTTTATTTTCTTTATGGCAAAAGCTAGTCATATGAGCAAAGAAACTGCCCTTGCCTCAACTGCTGACAGTTACTGTTCAAACTGGACCAGCAAGATGCAAAAGAAAGTGACTACCAAACTTTGCCAAGGTAGGACAGTTCTTCAAAATTTCCTGCTTCTGAAAAAAAGTCTGCCAGATATACTAGGTCTGTGGGCCAAAGATGGATGCCACAACCTTACAGAAGAACTTTGGGTGACTGTCCAGACAGCAAGATATCCCTGTCATTAGTAACATTTCACCTTCTGGGGTATTTGATGGAGTTGAAGAGTAGATAGTCATAGTTAAAGTTTTCCTTAGTTAGGATAGAAAGTAAATTAGGTACAAAACTTTAGACTCACCAAGACAGGATAGATAATTGAGTATTTTTTCTAATTTTGTCAAGTACAAATGGACTGGATATTGTAACTGTAATTATAAATAACTGTTTTTGTTGTATATAATTTTACTATGTTAAAGTTAAAACCTTCTTTTTAATTAGACAAAAAGGGGGAAATGCTGTGGAATATTCCTTCTGTACACTGTAAATATGTATTGCTCTCATTGATAATAAAAAACTGACTGGCTGGTAGCTAGACAGGAAGTATAGGTGGGATAGCCAGACAGAGGAGGCTGGGAACAAGAAGGGCAGAGTCAGAGGAGTTGCCAGCCAGATGCAGAGGGAGCAGGAGATGAATATTAGCCATACTAATGAAGGTACTGACATGTGGCAGAGCGTAAATAAGGTATATAGGTTAACTTAAAATATAAGAGCTAGTTAGTAATAAGTCTGAGCTATTGGGAGAGCATTTATAATTAATATAAGCCTCTGTGTGGTAATTGGAAGCAGCTGCTGGGACAGGAATACTCTGCTTACATCATGTGATAAAGGTTCACAGGAAAAAACTGGTAGGGGAAAATAAGAGACCCTGAGTGCTAGCCAACCCAACATGAAAGTTATCAGGGTTCATAGTAAACATATATTTGGCTCTGTAGTTCCCACTTATTTTCTAAATGAAATAAAGGTCTACAATCTCCTCAAGTATGATCAACATGGAATCTGATGCCACATTCTGTGCCATAACAAAAACTACCCCCTCAAAGGTGGGTATGAAGTCCTACTTGTAGTTGAGGAATTATAGGCAACTAATAGCTACTGGTATTGAAGAGTCTGTTTTCTTTAAGGGTATATTGTACTCTGGTAGGTTGACCATAATCCCATGGATGGCCACATATCCTCAAAACTACATGGTGGCACAAATAGTACTTATTTGGTTAAAAAGAAAAGAGTACACAAAGTTGGATAGGGAGGGAAGGGGGTTGGATCTGGGAGGAATTGGGGGAAAGGGGAATTTGATCAAAATTCAGTTAAATTTTCAAAAAAAATTAAAACCTGTTTCCTTAAGACAAAAATCATACCTTTTTGGAAATTTAAGAGTAAAATGGGAAGCTCCCCCTAATTTGGAAATTCTTTGGGTCAAAGGCAGAAACTAAACTCCACAGAATTTTTGTTTGGTATGGTTATCCCCTCAATAGTCAAGGAGCCTTACTTAGAACCAAATAGGTTTATCTCCTCCATTGGAAGCTTATCTGTATCAGAAGATTACTACCACCTCTCTCAGAGGTACATGAAGTAAGCTGCTCATGTACTATCCTATTTGAATTATCTAAAGGAATGAATAGAGTATTAGGGCAGTTAATTTGTTATCATTTCTATACTTAACTGTATGGGGCACTCATTGTTAACTTGATATGTGTGTGTGTGTGTGTGTGTGTGTGTGTGTGTATATATATATATATATATATAGAGAGAGAGAGAGAGAGAGACCCTTCCCTTTTGTTGAACTGATATTCCATCATACTAAATACTTGTGTCCCTGTTATCATAAAGGAGGAACTTAAAGACATTCAATTCATCCATTTTCCCTCTACAATCTATCAACTATGGTGGGACAGAATGCTGCTGAGATCACTCTGTTCTTGAGCATAGGTTCCTATCTGCCTCACTAATTGTCCTTTCTTTAAACAATGTAAGTGTCTGGGATATGATATAATTTGCTTACAACAAAATATTACCATGTCTTAAATCAACAGGAACAGGAAATCACTATATATCACAGCCTGGCAGTCTTTCCCAGTGCCTATTCAGGCACACAGGGAAACTATGTAGGACTCTGTTAATCCAGATATTCTGAGATGCATGATTCCTTGGGGCCTTTAGTCAAGGGTTTTATTTGGAGTGCTGATTGAGCTACACTTTCTGCATTTTGATAGCTACTGTTTCAATTCCCTAGCAGAATCAGTTCTCATCAACTCAGACAACTGTAGGGAAGGGTATGAGAAATTTGTCTGCCAAAACACAGCTTACCTCTGTGACAACAGAGGATCCATTTCTTGGAGACCTATGTACTTGGAAGAGTAGATTAGATCCCTCAGCCTTCTTTCAGGGTCCTGCCTTTGATTTTGGTAGGATTTGGGACATTTTATGTTACTTGATGTGACAGAGGTCTATAACAACAAAACTCTCTCCTTCCTAAAATTCCAATTAGGAAGAAGAGGAATACTTATCCAAACCTAAGGTCCCCTAGACTAACAACAACATTGGAGTTTTGTTTCGTCTCTTCTATCCTACTATGGGCAATAGCCTCAATCTTATCTGTGTCTCAGTCCGGACACAGTGCTAGCAGTGCTGTGTAGACATTTTTATCTTAATCTGAGGCTGCCATGAGAACAAGTAAATTTACTTTTTTGAGTCAGGAAAATGAAAAGAGTAATGAAATCCCAAGTATCACTTCAAGAGTTCAAAATTTGAAGACCAGAGTGGAACACTTGCAGATAGCAACTGTAATAAAATGAATGGTCTTCAATCTTTATTCAATGCCTACACATCAGTTACTAGCACTGCATAAGACTCCTTGCCCTTGCTAGTCTGTTTTTTTTTTTCTTGTACTAACTACCCAACTATTAAGAGAACAAAAGAAAGTTTTAAAAAATGGGTCCTTCCCATGTACTACCCAGCATCCAAGTTCTAACATTATAGGTAGACATTGTGGAGCCACGTGTTTCCCCAATTGCTGACTCAGAACTGCTTACCTTAATTCCTGAAAGTACCTTCAAATCTTCCCTCAAATTTTCTGGCTTCAGTGTTTTAGATCAAAGGTCACAGCTTCTGAAAAGAAAAGAAAGTGATGGCATAAAGGATATGTCTTGTGGATAACCCTTCCAGAGTCCTCCCAGGCCTGAGCAAGGAGCCAGAGAAGAGCATCCTGATAAGCCTTTATTCTGGGGAATGTAATCCATGTGGCTTTCTATCTTTCGAAGCGAGGTTCTTTGAATACTCACATGGCCTAGGGTTCTTAGTCTAGAATTTGTAATCTCACTACAAAGTATCCTTCCAAATAAATGCCATGAAATTGTTGTCCTAGTTTGCTTCTCCAGGTGCTGTGATAAAATACTGACCAAAAAACAACTTAGGGGGAAAGAGTTTATTTCACCTCGCAAGTTATAGCCTATCACAAAGGAAGTCAGAGCAAGAACTCAAGAATCTGGAGGCAGGACCTGAAGCAGAGACCATGGAGGAATGCTGCAGATTGGCTTTCTTCCACTGGCCTTTTGGTGGTATGAATAAGAATGCCCCTACCCTATAGGCTCATATATTTCACTGCTTAGTCACCAGAGTGACACTATTTGAAAGAATTAAAAAGATTAGGAGGTGTGGCCTTGTTAAAGGAAATGTACCACTGGGGGTGGGCTTTGAGATTTCAAAAGCCCATGCCAAGCTCAGAGTCTCTCTCTGCCTATGGATCAGGATGTAGTTCTCAGGTACTTCTCTGGCACCTGCCTACATGCTGCCATACTTCCCACCATGATGATATTAGATTAAACCTTTGAAACTGTAAGCAAGCCCCAAATTAAACACTTTCTCTTCTATGACTGTCTTGGTCATGGTGTCTCTTCACAGCAATAGAATAATGACTAAGACAGAGGTTGGTACTAGAGAATGGGGTATTGTGACAGTCAAGCCCATGCTGTTTGCTGGCAGAATGTGGACTTTGGGACTTTGGATTAGGAAAGCACTTGAACACTTTAAAGTGGGCTTAATGGGCCATACTAGCAGGCTCATGGGAGACAGAGGTGCTTAGAGCAATGTAGATTATGATGGCCTGGCTCAAGAGGTTTCAGAGGGGAAACATAGTACCTTGAAACTATTTTTGTGACATTTTGGCAAAGAATGTAGCTACATTTCATCCTCGTCCTAAAAAATCTGCCTGGGGCTAAATTGAAAAATTTTGGGTTTATGGCTCTGGCAAAAGTGATTTTAAGACAGCCTAGTATTAACTCAGTCCTATGGATATTATTATCACTCTTATGCAGATATATAATGAAAAGGAGCAAGCTGGACAAAGAGAAATACAAAATGCATACTTTGAGGAGAAAAGAAGAGCCAAGTTGGACTCAAGGAGATAAAAAAATTAAAGAAAAGGAAAAGCCTTATGCTAAATGAAATAAAGGGAATGGTGGCTTCAGGGCAAAATTACAAGCAGCTAAGCTTCCTGCTTGTGAAAGGATTTAGCATCTTTTTTTGTTTTGTTTTTTTGAGACAGGGTTTCTCTGTGTAGTTTTGGTGCCTGTCCTGCTCTGTAGACCAGGCTGACCTCAAACTCACAGAGATCCACCTGGCTCTGCCTCCAGAGTGCTGGGATTAAAGACATGAGTCACCACTGCCCAGCATGTGAAAAGGATTTAAAGAAAAGCTTATGTAGGGAAGACAACCATCAACAACACAAAGCTGATGCAAATGTTACTGAAGGAGGGAGCCAAATTCCAACCCCAGGAACAGCAGAACTTGGCAGCTTCAGCCATGGGGTTCTGGTTTTAGAGTCAAGGACAGAGGAAAGGGGTTGTGGCATATTCCTCCTGAGCTAAGAAAAGCCACTGAAGCAAGCCATGTGTCAGAGGTGTCTTGCATGGAGGCCCTTATGTGAAGCTGTGAAGGTAAAGCCTGGACTGTGTTGGAGACCCCAGGATGTTGGAAATGCCAGTCGTGAGATGCCTGCCAAGGAAAGCTGCAGGCCAGGTGTGGAAGAAGCCTAAGAGAGAGTAGTGTGTTGCCATCAACAAAGCCGAAATGAGGTGGAGACCTGGAGAGTGCTATGACATCAGACAAGGAGATCCAGAATTGGGAGTTTACCCTGCTGGTTATCCATTCTTGCTTTGGTCCAGTGTTTCCTCACTGTACTGGCTGGTTTTGTGTGTCAACTTGACACAAGCTAGAGTCATCAGAGGAGGGAGCCTCAGCTGAGGAAATGCCTCCTTGAGATCCAGCTGTAAGGCATTTTCTTATAGTGTGATCAATGGGGGAGGGCCCAGCCTATGGTGGGTGGTGCCATACCTGGGCTGCTGATCCTGGGTTTTATAAGAAGGTAGGCTGAGCAAGCCATGAGAAGCAAGCCAGTAAGCAGTTCCCTTCCCATGGCCTATGCATCAGCTCCTGCTTCCAGGATCCTGCCCTGTTTTGAGTTCCTGTCCTGACTTCCTTCAGTGATGAACAGCAATGCTGAAGTATAAGCCTAATAAATAATAAACCGTTTCCTCCCCAACTTGCTTTTTGGTCATGGTGTTTTGTCACAGCAATAGAAACCCTAACTAAGACATTCACAGTGTCCCTTTCCTTTCTTTTAGAATGATAATGTATTGCTTTTCTCCCTTGGTATTCCTACTAGTGCCACTTTCTTAAACCATAATTCTCAACTGCATTCTGTCAATCCTTATCAACACAGTGTACCACTCAGACCTTACCGAAGTGGCTTCTTTTTAGAGCAGAGACCACCACAAAAATCCCCAACTAGTCAAAATACAGGAAAAAGCTCATAGTGTCGTATCCAGCCCCAACTGATATATCTACAACGTAACCACTACACCTAAGCCTCAGGGTACTTTGAAGGAGAGGAACAGAACAATTGTAACAGGCAAAGGCAGGAGGACTATCAAAATTAGCCTGGTCTACAGAGCCAGATCCAGGCAATCCTAAACTACAAGGTGGGATCCTGTCTCAAAATCCAAAACAACCTATTCCTCTTTGAAGAGCTATTGGTAAGAAATGCCAACTGGAAATGGGAGAGTCAGTTTTCTTCCGAGATGCGGGCCCCAAGAGACTCCACTAGATGGTCCTACACTCATGCACACATGGGTGGCATGAAATGGACGCTGGCTATTAAAGAGGGAGGGATGTTATGTAACAAGCAGCTGGGAGGACAGAGTTAGAAGGTAAGTCCCTCTTGTTGAAAATGCATGCACTTCACAAACAGGAGCCAGAGATCCCTTAGCTGGAACTGACCTGAATGCCTCTTTCCTGAAGACTAGATTTCAAAGTACCAGAAGGCACCATGCAATCTCCAAAAGGGGAGAGGCAAACAACAGTCCTACCCAGCTATGATGCCTATGAACCACAACCAGCATGGCATGATAACCCTAAGGGTGCAGTAGTGGAACACATACCTTGGCAGTAACAAATAGCTTTCTAATAGGACTTAAGACCTACCCCAAAGAGGAAAGCCATGCTGGTCCTGGAAACTTAGCTAACTCCCCAGTGAGAGTAATGTCATCAATACTGGAGAACATACAACCACTAGTTTACTAAGCTAGTATAATCTCTAACAATCTAAACATTTGTCCTTCTACCCACTGATGCTTGTAGTCTTCACTCCTTAATAAGAAAACTGCTCACTGTAATACATGGAGACCACTACAGAAAACCCTATTCAATGAAAATGCAGAGCTATGGAGCTCAGTCCCAATGTCTACATCTACAAAACACTCCTGCACCTAAGGCTTAGGGAACAATGTGGAGGAGGGGAAGCAAATATTGTAAGAGCTAGAAGATCAGGGAGTTTTCTGTGGAATGTCTCCTAGTAATGTCAGAAACCCACAAATTGTCACCAACACGACTGTTCAAACATGAGCTAAATAAGGATGACACAAATAGACAAGCCAAAGTGGATGGGGGAAAATCCATGGCACCCCCAAATTACACAAGGAACTACAGGCAATGAAGAAATGATGAGAGCAAGAGAAATCTAATTCCCCAGGGAAGAGCATATTAATTGGTTATTCAATACCAAATGGTCATCCCTGAAAACACATACGAGTAACAGTGAATAACACTATAAAGACTGAATAGGTTATATTTTGGAGTAGATATGTATATACATATACATATATACATACAATAATAATTAACAAAAAAAGAGGCCATGAATTTGAAAGAGAACAAGTAGAGTTATATGGAAGAATTTGAAGGGAGCAAAGAGAGGGAGAACTGTTGTAATTATATTACTATGTCAAAAAAATTACAAAGTACAACAAGAAATAGGCTGGGAGGGAAAAAGTGGTGGTGGGATATGGGAGGGATTGAGGGGAGGTAGATTTGATCCAAACATATTTTGTCCATCTATGCATGTGAAACAAATACTAAAAAGTAACCAACATCCAAAAAATCTCTGCCTCCCAACCTCCAGACCATATTTCTCTAAGAAACCCTAGAAACCCATGCTGGAGTGATGAGTCAGTGGTTAATTAGAGTAGTTTGTTCCCAACACCCTTAACAGGTGTTTCACAATCTTCCTGTAACTCTAGCTCCAGGAGATCTGACACCCCTCTTCTGGTATTTGCTGGTACTTGCATTCACACATCCATCCATATGTATGTAAATACATACATACAAAGGCACACATAATTAAAAATCCAATAAATCTCTTTTCAATTAAAAAATATAAAACAGGGACAGGAGAGATGGCTCATGCTTAAGAGCACTGGCTGTTCTTCCAGAAGACCCACATAGCAACTCAGAACTGTAACTATAGCTCTAGGTGATCTGACACCCTCACAGAGACACATGCAGGCAAAACAACAATGAACATTAAAATGAATAAATAAAGTCATTAAAAGTGATGAGTTTTAGGCCTCTTGAAGGCCTCTCCACCATGGCAATAAACCGAATCAGGAAAAGCCTAGATTTAATGGGTAAAACATTCCTGGGCGATCCCACAGCCCACAGAGAAGAGACAGGGACTCCAGTTGGTGCCACTGCTGCTTATATATCCCCTGTGGGAGTCCTGAGCCTCTCTGGGGGAGGAGCTATGTTTGGCGGGCATTGAAGGGGAGGGCTTGGGGAGGAGCTATGTTTGGCGGGCTTTGAAGGGGCAGGCTTGGGGAGGAGCTATGTTTGGCGGGCTTTGAAGGGTGGGATTGGGGAGGAGCTGTGTCTGGTGGGCTTTGAAGGGGCGGACTTGGGGAGGAGCTGTGTTTGGCGGGCTTTGAAGGGGCGGGCTTGGGGAGGAGCAGTTTGGCGGGCTTTTGAATGGGGTGGGGGTTAGTGAAAGAGATGGGGAAGGGAGCCCTGGTGGATTTTCCAACACACTCCTTCCAAAGTTTCCAGAATCTTTGGGTATAGAGGTGCAAGGGGTTGAGGCGGAGCTCTCACCCAAACATAAAGACATAAAAAAAGAAACCCTAGGATGGTTTAGTGCACAAAATGTCTCCATTTTGCACTAAACCGCCCAAACCAGAACATACTGTGGAAACTTCCAGCAGACAACAGAAAAAAAAATATTCCCTTTAGACCTGTACCTTGACTTGTATAAGCCCTAAACCTCCTATTTCCCCTTGTGTACACATTACCATCGCCATCAGACTAAGACCTCCCTTTTCTCACAGTGCATCCTCTCCCCAACTCACAGTCTACCCTGGGCCTCACCGTTATTGTACAGAAGCGGATTCCTTAATCCTATCTGAGCAGAAGATTTCTAAGGATGCCTCCCATGTTCGAGGCAAGGCCTCTGAGTGAAATCCTGCCTCTAAGCTTGTATAAAGTTTACCACAGCCCAGACCAGGTCCAGACTTGGCAAGAGCAATATTCTGATCTGTGCAGTGAGGCTCTCTGTTCAATTTTGTATAATTCCCTAAATCCTTATTGAGAATCTTTTTTTTTTTTTTTTTTTTTTTTTTCGAGACAGGGTTTCTCTGTGTAGGTTTGGAACCTGGCCTGGAGAACTTGCTCTATAGACCAGGCTTTCCTGGAACTCACAGAGATCGGCCTGCCTCTGCCTCCCAAGAGCTGGGACTAAAGGCATGCACCACCGCTGCCCGGCTAGAATCATATTTTTTGTCAATCATCAGTACCTGGGACACTGCTTCTTCTCTCTTCCACCTTTATTGTACGCCAGCTTGAGCTGCTTCTGAACAAGGCTTTGCTTTACAGCTTTTCCCACTTTGTAACGTCACTTCCAGTACGTGGTTTTCCACGGGCTGCAGCAGTAACACACTGCGCATGCGCCTAGGTTCCTTACCAGAAGTTCCTTTTTTTTTTTCTACCTTATCACACGGGTTTCTAAAAAGCCCTAGGATTTTACGTCTGTGTAGTTGGGCTCTGGCCCCTCATGTCAGTATACCTGAAAGGCTGTTAGCGTTCAAGAGTCATCCTGTAG
>CABHPP010128063.1:8607-18885 GCA_902168425.1 Peromyscus attwateri
GGTACTTATTTTACCTTTTAAAAGAATAGAATATTTGACATAATTCCTTATCTTTTTCTGATGGACCAAATAGTCTAGAACATCTTGTAAATATAGTGACAGACTATGATCTAATTATTTTCCCAGAGAATAGGTACTGATATATTTATTTACCTCATAATAGTTATAAAAGTAACTTGGACATTTTTGACTGCATAATGCTTCCTCTGGACTAATAATTTGTCTTTAAATTTGTACATTTATGAAAATTGATACTCATTCCCCTGAAAATGTGTCTTCCTTTCTTAGAAAATATTAGCTTTGTTTTTTTTTCTAGAACAAAAAAATATTTATGATTCAGGCACAAAATTATGCCTTTTCATACCACTTTATTATTTCCTTGCTTTTAACACAAAATGCTCCAACTTCTTGTTCACCTGTGCACCTGACATGCATTGTAAATTGTATGCCTTAATGGTTAAGGTCACAATGAAAACAGAGTGATAGGGAAAATGAACAGAAAAAAAGAACAGGCTTCCTCCTGACCCCTGTGCCTTCCAAATTATTCCCCTTTGTCTCAAGAATCATTGTTATCAATTCTACCTACAGAAATTCTCCATGATCCAAGTCTAACATGTGTTTCTGTTATGGATCTTCCTTAATTCTCTTTTCCCCAGGTGAAATGAATCATCTATCTGTAAAAACAGACAATAAAATAGTCACTCTGTTTCTTACAAATGATTTCCCAGTCATTAGCATACAAATTGTAATCTTGTTTACATGCCTATTTCTCCTACTAAAAGTCCATTTATCTGTTTTTTTGTTTTATCTCTTTAATCCTAAAAACACAGAAAAGATCCAGTAATTCATTTACGTATCTATCTCTCTTATTATACATGATTGACTGCCAATATTTGAAAAAAATTAAAGTGTGTGTCAGGCTAAAATTTCCAGGATAACAGTGTCTCCTCTTTCCCATGATGCTTCCTGAATAAGTTACTCATAAACTCTAAAAGGTCTACTGACTCTGTTTTAACAAAAAGAACGCATTTCTACTTTATAAATTTTAGGTAGAATTCTGGAAAGATTATGCGTTCTATAGTGCTATTGTTGTCATGTTGATTAGTGAGAAAAAAGTTCCCTGGAGCCCTGGAGTCTTCCGCACCTCCTTCAAAAACTGCTGGTTTCAAGCTGGAAAATTAGCCTGACAATAAAGAATCCCATTCCTTAGCCATAACAACTGCGGAGTATTGATAACCAATACTTTAAATCTCAGTGCAAATTTAACAAACAGCAACAACTGCTTGGGACCTAGATACAGGAAAATCATGCAATTTTATCGAGAAACAGAAACAAACGCTAGTCACACACAAAAATTCATGGAGTGGGTTTGAGGATTGGTTTAGAAAGAATGGAGCTGACTGAGTTATTACTATGTGGTTCAGCCAGTGCATTAGGCATAATAGCCGTGCAGACCCTGGATAGTTTTAGATACTAGCTCAGCAGAATCCAGCTGTGCCCACAGAAATATTTATATTTAGCATAAATTTTTTTGGAAAGACATACAAAGAAACCCCACAATATATCTGTGGGAGGATTTTTTCCCACATATGTGTAAAAAAAGTACTAACAAATAGATAAGCCATAAGTCTTAGAAACTAGTAGCTAATAAACCTACTAGTTATTACCTTGATCAGAATCTTATTATTATAGCTGTATTCCCTGAGATAAATCAGAATAGAGATTCCATTATATTGTACACAACAGTTTTACTGTGAAAGCCCTTGTTGTACAGATGTGACTCAATGGGGAATAAAGGATGTGTCTAAGTATTTACCAACAATTAATATTGGCTGTTGTCATCCTCTCTGAAGTAGAAGCTGTTGGCCTCTGTCAACCCCCAGTCTTCAAAGTGAAGAAATTGTCATATTTAAATATTTCAACCATGACTTGATGTATTCCTTAAGGATATGCTTTGATTATTCTGAGAAACTGATGGCCTAAAAGAAAATTATATTTTTCAAGGATCCTTTCCCAATAAAATAACTCATTTTTTTCTTATGTGCTAACAACATCACAGAACATAGAAACTGGAGAAAATGAGGAAAGCTGCTTGCCTTGAAGGGATATACATTAAAGTAGATGTTCTCAACCTTCCTGTCGTTGCAACCCTTTAATGCAGTCCCTTGTGTTGTGGTGACCCCCAACTGTAAATTATTTTCATTGCTACTTCATAACTGTAATTTTGCTCCTTTGATGAATCATAATGCAAATATCTGTGTTTTCCCAATGGTCTTAGTTGACCCCACCCCCACCCCCATGGGGTTGCGACCCACAGGTTGGGAGCTGCTGCATTAAAGCATAAAGTGCCAATGGACAGAGTTTGAAATTCCTTCTGCCGTCTTCAGCACTGCATATACTATCTGTTCCATGTGCTCCTTTCCACTGAAACTCAAGCTTAAAGGAATGATGACGAAACCTGTTTCCCAGGTAAAGGGGGTCATTCCAGAGATAGACTTATAAGACGCGAAGCAGAACGCAAACAGATACAGTCTTAAGAGGCTCTATCAGAAGTGAGAGCTGATCAAAAAACGCACAAGTATCCTACTGTGTAACATAATGTAGTTTAAATGAGACTGGAGAATGTAAAGCCAAGCATGAGTTTAAAGGTAGGAAGTCAATTCTGGTGCCTGTGCCTGTTGAATAGTTTCCAGCCAATGGGAAACTCTTCAGTCTGCATGTTCTTTACCAGCCAAACAGAGAGTTCAGCTGCTGCACGTGCTTTCCAAACTTTACCAGGACAATTTCTGGAGTCAACATTTCCCGGACCTTTGAAGGCAATTAATAGGAATCCAGAGGTTATTCTCTGGAATGTTAAAGAAGTTGCTGACTTTTCTGTCTCATCTCCCATAAGCTAAGCCATTTCCCAAGGAGTTTTCTCATCTTTACCACTTCAGTTCAACTCCAGACCTATGTTTTCAGTGTCACCCCAAATATAGCCCACTTTTTCCTGTTCCAAAACTTCTATAAATGTTGGTTCATAAAAGAAGAGCAAGACACTTTTGAGATTGCACCCACATATTTGGAACCCTTTTTTTTTTTTTTTTTTTTTTTTGGTTTTTTCGAGACAGAGTTTCTCTGTGTAGCTTTGCACCTTTCCTGGAACTCGCTTGGGAGACCAGGCTGGCCTCAAACTCACAGAGATCCACCTGCCTCTGCCTCCCGAGTGCTGGGATTAAAGGCGTGCGCCACCACCGCCCGGCCCCTTTTTTTCTTTTACCCAGTCCTCTATCTGCACACAGGCAGCTGCTGCCTGGCAAAAGATCTAACTACTGGTTAAGAGTCTGAACATCAGAACCGTCACTAGTTCTTCAAAGTCACAGTTAAGATTACACTGAACTTGGAGTCAGGGAAATAAGTTATCTTTTTTTTCCCCTTCCTTTTAATTACATGTATACAGTATGCATGTACATCTGTGCAGAGCATCCATTAATTATGTGTATAGTATGCATGTATGTCTGTGCATGGCATCCATGTCTGGTACTCTGGGGGCTAGAAGAGATTATTGGATCCCCTGAGATTAGTGTTACAAATGGTTGTGAGCCAATGTGAACATGCTGAGAATCAAGCCTGGATCCTTTGGAAGAGAAGTAGCCTTAACCACTGAACCATCTCTCCAGCCCCTAAACATTTTATTTTAACCCCACTACAAAGGATAATCTCTCGAATATACAAAATTTGTCTTAAATGCACTTGTCTCACTTGTAACAAATCCATATCCAACATTATCAAAACTAATCTATTGATTTTAACATTTTTTATGTCCATACCAAGCCTTCCCTAAAGATGCGATGTTCACACAGATAGTCCAAACAAAAATTGTATCACCCTTGGTTCTCTCTTCACCTTCAATGTTCACTTTCAATATGCAATGAACTTATATCCCAAATCCATTCTTAAATCTTTAGAGTCTCATTCTATGGTTTACACTATGATCACAAATAAACCCCAGTACTCTCTGCCTTTACCACCCTCCAATATGTAGTTTTTGTCTACTCTTGTTCGTGATTCAGAATGCAAATTTTCTCATTTTCCTGAGCTTTTGAAGACTCTTCTGTTAAACCTTCCTCAATCAGCCTAGAAGGAAATGAAAATACTTCTTATCAGTGTAACTCAAAGAGAGGCTGATGAGCTGGTGATGACTTGGGACATAATAAAAGACAAAGTTAAGGGTAAGCACTTAGAAATGTTGAGAGTAATTGGCCAGTACCGCACCCTCCATTCTTCCGTCTGTGACCAGTGAACTGGTGTTACTGTAAAGGGATAGGTCTGCTCCAGTGTTGCTGAATTTACAGTGAGTTGTGTTGGGACTCCTTAGGTGCCTGAGATGGGACAATAGACCCCTATGTTGGTCCACTGTGCAACAGAGTTTTTTTCAAAGAGAAAAGGAGAGTCCTGCCCTATAAAGAGCTTGGGAATCTCCACCATTTTGGCTAAGGTACCAGTTCTTTTCCCACCCCCACTTGAGAAACTTTCCTCATCTTTTTTTACAGTGGACAGGGGAGCTTCCTGGTTGCCATGTCATTTATCTTTATGCACATATCTCTCTGCCCTTACAGTTCCTATGCCTGTTACAAGTTTCCATTGCCCATTGGATGCTTATTACAGGCATAAGCTTCTACTCTGCTATAAAATTTTTAAAAATCAGTTTTATATATTCTTTTAAAGAAATATATATGCTTGCTCTGCACCAAATGATCTTTTATTTTTCCAATTTCCTTTCGTGTTTTGAAGAGCTATTTGCTTCCTTTCAGTTGCTTTGAAGGTTTTTCCCCTCTGGTTTTTTTTTTTTTCTCTCTCTTTTGGTATTCCTTTTTCCTTAGCAGATGTCTTCCAAAGATGTTTCTTACGTGAGCAGGCTTCTCATGTGAAGTAGCTTCTCCCTCTGCGGTCTTTGTCCCGACATGCTCACATTCCATTCTTTTGGCACTCTGAAATATAGAGACCAAGGCAGGTTTCTTCCCATCTTCTCTTAAGCCCAGTTCATTTCAGGTAGAAAAATCAAGAGGTCTCCAAAGTGTGCCTTTGTTGCTCTGCTAGTGTGAAAAAAGGGAGTACTGAGAGTCATGAAGAAAAGGGCCAAAAGATTGTGAGAAAACAAGGTAAAAGGGAGAGGGCTGAAAAGGAAATAAGCAAAGAAAAAAACAGTTCTATATACATCTATATTTTCTACCACAAAAATATGCAAAGGCAAATATATTCCTTATGTTAGCCATTAATTTAAGAATTTAATAACACATTTATGGAACTCAACCAAAATAAGGTGTTGACCCCTGATACTGATATCATTTTGAGTGTGTTACAGAACCATGTGTAATCAATATAGAAAATAGAATTCAGCCTTGGGGGAAGTCCATGCAAAAGTGAATCTCTTATCAACTATGTAGCTTTAAAGAAAATATTTATAAGTAAATGTATGATGGCTGGATAAACAAGAAATAAACTCATCTAAAGTAATAGTTTTATCAATTGAATCTGCCATATCAAGATTATTATAAGCAATAAATATAAAATTTAATGTGTATATGAAAATAATTTAAATATTCTTGGAGATTATAGTAGACAGTAAGAAGGCAAATACATCTGTAGTAACAGAAAACTTGACAACATATTAATATTATTACAGGGAAACAGACATATGACTATAAGCATCCAATCTACTCATTATTAAGGATAGTAGGTTTTCTTTAAGGAAAGCTTATAATAACTTGGACAAGGCCATAATTTAAAAACACTAATTTCACCAGCATCTTATCAGCGACAAGTGTTAGGAGACTGCCTATCCTTATCAAGTTCAGAAACAAACTGCTGTATCCAGTTAAAGGGGATGAGGATCAGTGACAAACTGGTAGTTTGTCTCAGGTCTTCTTTCTCAAGGCCAGTCTGTCACGTCAGGAAGGTGGTGTACCACAGTCCAGACGGAAAAAAAAAAAAAAAATCATGTTTTTATAGTTTCCTTTCTGTTGTTGTAATAGGACACTCCAACCAAAACCAACTTAGGGAAAGAAAGGATTTGTTTAGTCTATACTTCCTAGTCATGGTACATGATTAAGGGATGTCAGGGCAAGAATTCAAGCATAAACTGGAAGCAGAAGCCATGATGGAACTTTGCTTGTTGGCTTTCTAGCTGGCTCATGCTGAGCTAGGTTTTTTATATAGCTCAGGACAGACTTCTCAGGGAATTGTGCCGCCCACAGTGGGCTAGGCCTTCCTATATTAACTAACAATCAGGATTATCTTCTACAGACAGGCCCTCAAGCCAGTCTGTTCTAGGCAATTCCTCAACTGACACTATCTTCCTGGGTGGCTCTCAGTTATATCAAGTTGACAGTTAAACCTGACTAGGATACTCTACCTCCTGATGATCTGACACACAATCACACAGCACTTTAAATCACAATTCCTTGTTAACATAATAATATAAATATTAATATAATATAAAACGCAGAATACTGTTAAAAACCAAACAGTCCCTAAAAAATACAATGTTTAAAACATCCAACATTTCTTTTTTTTTTTTTTTTTTTTTTGGTTTTTCGAGACAGGGTTTCTCTGTGTAGCTTTGTGCCTTTCCTGGAGCTCACTTGGTAGCCCAGGCTGGCCTCGAAATCACAGAGATCCGCCTGCCTCTGCCTCCTGAGTGCTGGGATAAAAGGCGTGCGCCACCAACACCCGGCTCCAACATTTCTTTAAACATTCTAAGTCTCTTAACTGTGGGCTCCTGTAAAATACAAAACAAATTACGTACTTATTATTCCAAATAGGAAGACCAAGGGCATTATAAAAATGTACACTGAACAAATGACAATATCAACAGAAATCCTAAAACAAAGGAGGGAAATCTTTCGAAGTCCCACCTCTAGAAAAAGAATGACAGGCAATTAATGACTACTGTGAGAGGGAGATTAGCTTCTCCTAGAGATAAGCCCCTTAATTGGCTATCCAATGGAATGTTGTCAGTTCTGAAATCATATACACTCAAACAACAAAAATGGAAATGGATTCACCTCTGTGTGTGTGTGTGTGTGTGTGTGTGTGTGTGTGTGTGTGTGTAGCAATAATAAACAGAGGTCATAATTATTTTTACTTAGATAAGAACTTTATCAACCCTGCTTATGAAGATCTTTGAGCGCTGAGTCATGCAAATTGTGGACACAGTACATCTATTTTCTTAGATGTCTTTTTATCAGTGTTGTGTACTTTGTTTGCTTTTCAGAGTATGTCTTTTTTTATATGTATAAATTTTAATTAAAAAATTCTTTCCTTTTACATACCAACCTATTCCCCTTCCCTCCTCTTCTCCCCCCCCCCCACTCCATCCCACCCTCATCCCCTTCTCATAGAGGGCAAGGCCTCCCTTAGGTAGTCAACACAGGCTGGCATACCAAGTTGGGGCCGGACCTAGCCCCTCCCTGCTGCACCAAGAGAGAGTAGAGAAATATGGGAATGGAGCTTGGAGGGAGAGTACATGGTAGGGATTAAAGAATAGAGACAGAAGATGGGAAACAGTATGATTATAATTTAATTTAAAATACATTAAATTAAAAAGAGAAAACAAAACCATGAACCAAAACCCCAGAACGTAAATGCAGTACTATAGCTCAATGTTTTGACCTCTGTCATTCACTCATTTAGAGTCTTCTGACTCTAAAAGGCAAAGGCATTTCAGCTTCTTCAATTCTTTGTTCCATGGAACATACTAATAGGCCTGTCTTGTAGGCTGAGTCTGGTTCTATTCCACATTCAGTGCTGCCCTTAGTAGCATGGTCCTGGCATCTTCAATTTCCCATGGACTCCTATGATTACCAATGGTCTCTCTGCTAGGTCTCCAATTTTTCTACATAATGCTAACCCTCAGTTGCTCTCCATGAATCCTTCAAGCTTTCAGAACAGTAATATCTGAAAAACTCTTGCATATTATTTTCCAAGTTCTGTTGTGATCTTAAAATGAAGTCAATCTTTCTTGAATCATCTATCTATGCTAAATCTGAATGCGCACTTTTCTATTATCCCAGTGTTATACAGATTTCACTCAGTGGTGTTGATCTCTTAGTGCTTATCCTTCAGCTCTATCTGATCAACACACATAGTTTATTTGTCAAAATAGCACACAAATGGCCCCTAACCCATGTTTCAGTAGAACCTTTTCTTTCCTCTGAAACCTCATGAGCCACACTGCCACAGTTCTCATTTGGCTCCATATCACTGTCTTCTGAGCCTCTGCAAGAATGGCCCTTTAAGCTCTGAGCACCCAAAGTTCCAAATGTTTCCACATTCTAACAAAATAGTCCAAAGGCATAAGAATCCACATGGTAAGATTCATCTCAGCAACATCCTACTTCCTCAATTCCAATGGCTGTTCTATTTTCCTTTCTGTTGCTGTGATAAATTACTCTGACCCAAATCAGCTTAAAGTAGGGAAGGTTTACAGTCCATCACTGAAGGTCATCAGAGAGAAAACCAAAGCAGGAACTTGAAGCAGAAACAATAGAGGAATACTACTCGCTGGCTTATTTGCTGGCTTGTTTCGCTGCTTTCTCATACAGCCCAGGACCACCTGCCCAGGGAATGGTGCTACCCATAGTGATCAGGCCATCCTACATCTAGATAATCTTATCTTGTCAATCCATTGGTTGAGACTCCTTTCCAGATGATCCTAGACGGTGTCAAGATGGTGGCTAGAACTAACTAGAACGATAGAAGAAGAGCCCATCTGTCCTTTACCCTAAGAACACTCAGGTCACCTCCTCTGTTTTACCTTCAAGTCCTACAATCTACTCCATTTAAAGCATTCCAGCAGCCTCCTCTATGTTCCATACTTACAAGCTTATCTCTTCAGTCACAATTTTCTGTGCAAAATATAAATCAGTTTGGCTTAAGTTAACCAGAAGTTTCCCAGTGCTCTTGCACCTTCCCCCTGCCCCCAACCCCGGCCATTGAAATAACACAACATGTATTGTTAGGTCCCTGATCCTTACTCAAGCTTATTATCTTCATTCTGGCCTAGATACTTGTATACCAGTCTGGGTACATGTGGAGGACATCACAAAGTAGGAGGAAAAGAGTGAAGACCAGACAAGGAAGTGAACTGAATACCGGAGAATGAGTAGTAGCTGAAGAGAGACAATTGATACCCTGTTGATATTCCAAATAAGAAATTGGCAAAGAGAGGCGGGAGTGGAGCGGCACGCCGCAGAGGCAGGCGGGAGCGGAGCGGCTGGCGGCGGCTGAAGCGCAGTTGTAATAAAGACCAGAAACTGAGCTATTACCCGCCGAAGAGTTAGTGAAAACAAGATCTTAATCAAGAGCTTGGAACAGGGACGCCTTTAATCCCAACACCCAGAGAAGGAGCCATCTCTGTGAGACGGAACCAGAACGGATCTGAACACTCTGTCTGAGGCCAACCCAGGGCCCAGCTGCTGATCCTTCGAAACCCAACAACTTGGAGGTGCTGGTGAGACTACCCTGCTCAGCTGAAATCCATCCCGCTCAGCTGAAATCCATCCGGGAAAGGATTCAGAATCCTACAGTCTGAAGTCTGAGGAAACAAGATCAGCTGAGGAGTCAACGAAAGAGCAAAACATAACCCGAGAACACAGAAGAAGGCACCACCCAACTACCGAACCAGACCACCAGAATCGTAAGTATACACTTCACCGACTGAGAACAGGGGTGGTCATCTTGCTCTGGGAACCAGATATTTAGTTTCTCATTTCCTGGGGCTTGAAGTTTCTCATTTCTGAAGCTTGGAGGTGTAAGCCTGAAGGGTTAGGGTCTTACACCATCTGCACTGAGCAGAGAAAAAGATGAGTAGACGCCAGCGGAAAAATACAGGCAACAACATAAAGACCTATATGACAACACCAGAACCTACCGACCCTACAATTGCAAGTCCTGAACATACCAAGACAGAAGAAACAGAAGAAATCAATCCTAAAAATGACTTTAAGAAGATGATAGAGGCCCTTAAAGAGGAAATAAAAAATACCCTTAAAGAGGAAATAAAAAATTCCCTTAAAGAGGAAATGAAAATCTCCATTAAAGAAGAAATAAAAAACTCCCTTAAAGAGGAAATGAAAAACTCCATTAAAGAGGAAATAAAAAATTCCCTTAAAGAGGAAATGAAAAACTCCATTAAAGAGGAAATAAAAAATTCCCTTAAAGAGGAAATGAAAAACTCCATTAAAGAGGAAATAAAAAATTCCCTTAAAGAGGAAATGAAAAACTCCATTAAAGAGG
>CABHPP010128064.1:7195-19673 GCA_902168425.1 Peromyscus attwateri
GTGTGTGTGTCTGCATTCATGTGTGCATGCCATGAAGTGTGTGTGTGTGTGTGTGTGTGTGTGTGTGTGTGTCTGCATTCATGTGTGCACGCCATGAAGCGTGTGTGGAAGTCTGGACTACTCTTGAGGAGTTGGTCTCCTTCTCCCACCTTGTGGGAGGCACCCTCTCTTACTCTGCTGAACTCTGTTGTAGGCAGCTGGCCCACAGCTTCTTGGGAGTTCTCCTGTCTCTGTCTCCCATTTACGCTACAGTACTGGGGTCACAGATGTGAGCCACCACGTGCCTTTTTGTGATTTCTGGCGATTGGATTTAGATTATCGGGTTTGCATGGCAAACCCATGCAAACCATGATCTGCTGAGTCATCTCCACAGCCTTCCTCCTTTGGGTGGTGTGAGGGTTAAACCTAATGCATTAGGGGTGCTGTGTGAGCTGCATTCCAACCCCTCACATACAAAGTAGTGAGTTCCTAAAGAATGTAAGTATGCTGTAAGCATTCCATGTGACACGCATTGACAAGGCTGGTCCTCTTAAGTGTCGTGGCCAGGTTCGGAGGCACACACCTTTACTTCCAGCACTCCAGAGGCAGAAGAAGTATCTTTTTCTTGTTTCTTTGTTTTGTTTGTTGTTTGTTTTTGTTTTGTTTTTCAAGACAGGTTTTCTCTGTGTAGCTCTGGCTGTCTTGGAACTTACTATGTAGACAGGGCTGGCCTCAGACTTGGAGATCCACCTGCCTCTGCCTCCCAATTGCTGGGAGTAAAGGTGTGCGCCTTCTAATTCGATGTCAAAGATCAAATTGTGAACATGCACTCTGAAAAGATTAGTAGCTCTTTTTCTTTCTCTCTTTTTTTTTTTGGTTTTTCGAGACAGGGTTTCTCTGTGTAGCTTTGCGCCTTTCCTGGAGCTTACTTGGTAGACCAGGCTGGCCTCGAACTCACAGAGATCCGCCTGCCTCTGCCTCCCGAGTGCTGGGATTAAAGGCGTGCGCCACCAACGCCCGGCTTTCTTTCTTGACCGTCATTCATCTCTTGGTTAATTTGGATTTGTTGTATTGGCTTTCGTAGAGAACCGTACCACATGGTCCTCACATTCACTGTGTAGCTCACCCCAGCCTCAAATTCCAGATCTTTTGTCTCAGCCTCCTAAGGCCTGAGATCAGGTACGTACCACCATGCCTGCTTTGTTTTTTTTTTTTGCTTTCCTTTTGTTTTTGTTGTTTTATGTTTTGTTCTCAGACAGCGTTTCCGTATATAGCCCAGGCTGATCTTAAACTCATGGGATCCTCCTGCTTTAGCCTCCAGAGTGTTGGGATTACAGGCACATGCTACCACGCCCAGCTTTTTTTTGCTTCCTACCATTGTTCTGATTTATCTTCAAATCTTTTGTGTTGTGGGGGTCTTTGAGAGTGGTGGAGCCTCTTAACTCAGGTGGGCTTAATTCTAGAGAACTAGGGTTGTGGAAACTCAACAGCCACCTGAGTTATTCTGAGTGGCCCCAGGTTCTTGTCTTATGACAGTGAAGAATGACAAGCCAGGACAGTAGAAGAGCCCGCAGCAGAATGTGGTTGGTAGAGGAGCAGTTCCTTCAGTCTGGCCTCCTGCCTGGATCCTTTGTACCTAGTGCTTGAGCCTGATTGGCTTAAGCCTGTAGGTGAACTAGCCATTGTGCCGAGAGCCTTGTGTTGGACTGAATTGAGTGGGTGTGGAGGAGATAATGTAGGAGAATGCATGCTCAGGGAGAGCCGACCAGCCAGAGAAAATGCTGCTAAGAAGTTTGTAGGAGGAGGAAGAACCAGGAAGTGAGGAGGACTGGTGGTCAGTTACTATCAGAGTAGACACGGCTGGTCTTGTTATATTGATATGTCAGAGCCTTTTTTAAATCCACAACTTGTGCCTAGGTGTTGACACACACTCAAATCCCAGCACTTAGGCTGAAGCAGGCAGGTCTGTGTAAGTTTGAGGCCAATCTGATCTACAATAGTGAGCCCCAGGCTGGCCAGTTCTATATAGTGAGACCCTATCTCAAAAAAAAGAAGACAAAAACAAAACAATTCACAGCTTCTGATGTAAATTTATAGAGAATGAACTTTATTATACAGACTCTTTGCTCTTAAGGCCCAATCTAATATTTACATGCAGTAGGGCTTCTGAGCTAAATTTACAGCTTTGGAGCTAAGTTTAGCAAGATCTGCAGTTGGGGCCAGCGTGTGCCATCACTGTGGTGTTTGGGGAGCTGGTACTGCTGGATTGCAGGTGTTTCTTCTGAGGTCAGCCTAGAACTTCTGCCCGCATAGAACTCACCGCCAGCTTGTAATGGCTTTTCTTTTCCAGGGCTTCCTTATCTGTCTGAAAAAGAAACTGCTTCCTCTAATCCCTGTCATTGGACATTGGCCTTTGGTACCCACCTCTGGAAAACTGTTACTTATACTGCTCTGGTGAGGTGGTGTGCTCACGGGACTGTCTTACTTCATGTATCTGTAAGGATGTGCAGTTGGTATGAACTGCTGTGTAGGAAGATTCCATAAAATTACTACCGTATTTTTAAATGAACTGACTGGGGAAGGGTGCCTGACTGGGGTGTCTGGTGTTGAGCTCGAGGCTTGTATACACTAAGTATGTGTTGTACCGTTGAAGACCTTGACCTCCAAAAATCTAGGATTTTAAATAGACCAAATATCAAATCAGAAATACTGAACTAGCCAACACCCTGTTCCCTTTTACTTTCTAGTTTTATCTTATAACATATTTTGGGGTGTGAGCCTAGCCTTGAATGTCTGAGCTTTCTCACCAGCCCTATGCTGTTGCTATTCTTTTGTATCTTTTAAATTGCTTACTAAACTACCATAGTGCAGAACAAGTTCCAGGACAACCAAGGCTATACAGAGAAACCCTGTCTCGGGGGTGGGGGGTGGGGGGAATGGACAAGTGAGATGACTCAGTGGGTGAATGCAGCTGCCTGCACCAAGTCAGACAGCTCCTTCTGGTGGTCCTCTGCCTTCCATGCATGCCATGCATGATGCATGCCATGCATGTGTCCAATCACATACACACACACACACACACACACACACACACACACACACACACGAAATAAATAAGTATAAAAGAAAGATTAATTTAGGAAAAGTGAGAAGATACACATGCTGCCCATGTGTATCTTCTGAAGGTTGAAGATCCCACCGTAAGGCCTAAGAAGTGGACATGGCACAAACAGTCAAAAAACACTTAACTCAGTGGTGTGACTGTGCATGCTTTCTTTTTCTTTTTCTTTTTTTTTTTTTTTTCTTAAATGGGTGAAGTAAGGAAAAACATTTTATTTCTAAAATTCCAGAATACATATATCCTGAGGAGTCAATGAGAAATTTAATAAAGATATAGAGTTTCAAATGTGTTCATCAGAATATTTTACTGTAAAATTGATAGCTGCCTGAATTCACAGTAATGAGGAAATGGCTAGATAAATTATGGCCCATGTATGTAATAGAATGAATATATATATATATATTATATATTTTATATATATATAATATATATATATATAATATATATATATGTTTGTTTGTTTGAGACAGGGTTTCTCTGTGCAGCCCTGGCTGTCCTGGAACTCACTCTGTAGACCAGGCTGGCCTTGAACTCACAGAGATCCTCCTGCCTCTGCCTCCCCAGTGCTTCGATTAAAGGTGTGTGCCACCACCGCCTGCTGCTAGAATATTTCTTTAGTTAAAGGTAATTAAAAGTGTGCTGTCAGGGGCTGGAGAGATGGCTCAGAGGTTAAGAGCACTGGCTACTCTTCCAGAGGACCCAGGTTCAATTCCCAGCACCCACATGGCAGCTCACAACTGTCTGTGACTTCAGTACAGGGGATCTGGCACTCTCACACAGGCATACATGAGGGCAAAACACCAATGCATCAAAAAAGAAAAAAAGCCTGCTGTGTGGTGTTTTATACTTGTAATCTTGGCACTGAAGAGGTTGAAACAGGAAGATTGCTAGTTCAGGTCCAGTCTCATCTACATAGTGAGGCCATAGCCAGCCTTAAATATATAAGATCCTGTCTTTTAAAACCTAAAAGAACCAGATGTGGTGGCTCATGCCATTAATTTCAGCAGTTAGGAGGCCAAGACAGGAAGGTCACTGTTAGTTTGAGGACAGTCTGGGTTACATAGTGAATTCCAGGCCAGCCTGGGATACAGAATAACACCCTATCTCAAACAAAAACATAACAAAACCCCAAACAGAAAAAGAGGTGAGAATAATGGAATATGCTTGTAACCCCAGCGCTCGGGAGGCCTAACAGTAGATCATGAGTTCCAGGGTAGCTTAGACTACTGAGTAGAAAGTTAAATTAAAACAAAATTTAAAAATGGAAAATTGTTACAATTTTAATACTTGATGAAAATAGTCTAAATGTATCATATAATTACATAAAAATACTGGATATGAACATCTAATATGGATGTAAATTATATAGAAATATGAGAATAAAAACAAGATATACTTCAATATATTGCTATTAATGGCAGCAGTAGCTGAATTATAGATTATGGCTGATTTGTGTTGCCTTTTTTGTACTTGTGTTTACAAATATAAAGAAATCTTACCTCGTGTCCGTAATACCAGATTTGGGAGGCTAAAGCAGGAGAATTGCACATTTGAGATCAGCCTGAGCTGTGTAGTGAGACTGTGCCTCAAAAACCAAAGGGTTGGGGCAGGGGTACTTGCTTTACTTTTTTACAAAAATGATTTTATTATATTTCTTATTATATGTGAAGTGGGGGGGGGGGTGCACATTCGAACAGGTAGGTGCCTTTGGAGTCCAGAAGACAGCTTCAGACTGTTAGACCCTGCAGATAGTGTTTTAGTGTTAGATTGAGGTAAAGATGGTATTCTATGTAAATTCTGAACATAATATCGAGAGCACTGGAGACAATACATAAGAGACAGGCTTTCATGTACCCTAGGCTGGTCTTCAACTTGCCTTGAAATTCTGATCTTCCTGCCACAACTCCCAAGGATTAAGATTACAGATGTAATCTTTTTTCTTTGGTTTTTCAAGACAGAGTTTGTCTGTGTAACAGACCTGGCTGGCCTGGAACTCACTCTGTAGACCAGGCTGGGAAATTGTCTTCTTAAGAGCATGGTGAGAATGGTGTCTGATGCAAGAGGATTGAGTGAGGGTGAAGCCACCCCGGGCTACATGACCAGCTCCAGACTAGCCTGGAATACAGGGCAAGTCTCCAAAATATAAGAATAAAATTAAAAATTCTTGCAGAAATTTGAAACAAAAAATTTTCTCAGTTTCAAGAATTTCTGAAATTCTGCTTTTTGTTTATGTTAATCAGTCTGTGTTTGTCCTTTGGAAATCGGTGCTAATAAAGAGATTTAGATCGATTGAAATGGGCATATAAGAAATTACATTCACCAGTGTTGGTAGTTGTTTTCTCTGGGCAATGATGTTGTGACACATTTTTCTTTTTTTTTTGGTTTTTCGAGACAGGGTTTCTCTGTGTAGCTTTGTGCCTTTCCTGGAACTCACTTGGTAGCCCAGGCTGGCCTCGAACTCACAGAGATCCGCCTGCCTCTGCCTCCCAAGTGCTGGGATTAAAGGCGTGCGCCACCACCGCCCGGCCTACTTTTTTTCTTTTTTAGATATGGGAGATTGAACACAGGGCTTTGCACATACTGACATGCTAAACAAGCACTTCACTGATTGATATCCCTCTTGTATAATATTAGCGGGACCAGCCTTAACATTATACATCCCAGGGGCTCAGGAGAGAGAACTACTAACGACGAGGACTATTTTCAGGAAATAGAATCTCAGCACACCTAGCTCTATAGTCCACTTGCTTTAATTCCTCTGGCACAACATCCTTTATACACAGCTTCAGTTCTGTTCTTGTAGCTAGCTCCTTTCTTTCCCTATCTATTACTCCCTCTAAGTTCTATCTTAATTCTCTCGTCTTAATTCTGCCTCATCTAGGTCCTTTTCATCTTGTTCTTACCCAGCTAGTACTTCCCCATCTGGCTCGTCCTCATCTTCCATCTCGTTCCTCTAGTCCTCTCTTCTAGTCCTTCAATCTAGTTCTTCCCCATCTCAGTTTGTTCCTCTCAAGTTCTTGCCCGTCTAGTTCTTCCATTCTCTTTTCTCTTCTCCATCCTCCACGTGCCCTGGAAGTCCTGGTATATATACACTTACAAGCAGTATTCCCTTAGCAGTGCAAAGCCAGGCTTCCAGGGTCAAACGGGTGTGTGTGTGTGTGTGTGTGTGTGTGTGTGTGTGTGTGTGTGTGTGTGTGTGATAAGAATCACACAGGGAGGCAATAACCGCTAATTATCATTTGCAACCCCAAAGGGAAGTGACCAGTGGGGAAATGAATTAACTAAAGGCTAAATTCAGGTAATATCTAAGAAGAGGGCTCTTATGTGCTCAACTATAATCTTAAACGTGATTAGTAGAAAATGTTAAGAATCTATAAGTTGCTAGGTCAATGGGAGAAAATAAAACTGTCTTCTTTTTTTCCTGTGGCTCCTATCTGTCCAAGCTATCTGCCGTTTTTTTTTCTGCAGGGTGGGGGAAAGTGTGCTCAGTCTCTAGGCAACCTGTGTACAGCTAGATGCCTCTGGTGATAGTTAAAGGGAGATCTGGACCTAGAGGTAAGGTTTGGGAAAGGAGGAAGTAAAGCTTAATTGGCACATTTGCCAGGCCTTCTCAAACAGGTAGCCTGGATGCTTAAGTCTGTTCTTAGAGAGTACAGAGGTATCTCTGATAAGGTACTTTCCTCCATCTGGGGATGGACCTGGCCAGATGCTGCCAATGATTATAATTACAGGGAGGCTTGAACTGGGGTTCTGGCTGAGCATAGCTGTCAGTGCAGAAGGTTATCTAAATATTCCTAGAAGTGGTTAGGTAAGGAGTTAGAGGTCTATAAAGTTAGTAAGGATGTAAGAAAGGAGGGTCTGAGCTAAATTGTGTAAAGCTATTACTTAACATCCACCTGACCTAGGCGGTGTCTCCTTGTGGAATTTGCCTTAAATCAGGAGACTTGTTATTACTGTTAGTCCTTGAGAGTGGCTAAGGGAGATATCTGATTCCAGAGAAAGCCCTTCCTGAGGCTGTTCTCCAAATACCTGGAAGGTGTATGTCCAGAGAGTGATCAGTCCACACTGTTAGCCCTTCTTAGGGAAAAGTCAATTGGGAAAACTATGAAGGCACACATGATTTTCATAACAGAAGACAGCTGATATATAACAAGCCAAATAACACCAGACCAGAAGCTCCTTGGAATTTGGCTTCCTCTGGAGGAATTCCCTGATTCCTCCAGGTAGTGACTTTGCCATAACCAGCTGAGTTCTTAGGATATATTCCTGCGGGGCCCCCCCGCAGCAGTTCCCCAGCTGACGTTCACAGTTTGTCACATTTGCTTCTTTATTTCCATATCCACAGAGTTCTTCATTTTGAGAGAGGAGGAAGGAAGGTGCTGGCTGCATTCAGAAGCTGCACCTGCTACTGACCCCCACCCACCCCTGAGAGTTACACATATTCAGTACACGTACATACACTGCCCCGGATGGGGGCGGCTGATAATGTGCACCACTGTACTGAGAGGTCTCGGGCAGTGGCAGTGAGTCATAGTTCTCAGCCGGCCACAGGATCACAGGGAGAAAATGACCCGTACAGGGTTCTGTGCTGCTAAGCTGTGATGCTCAGTAAATTGGGTATATTTTACACATCTTTTATTTAACATTTTCCCTTTTTAAACTTAATTCATTTTAAATTATGTGTGAGTGTTTTGCCTACATATATGTTAATTGTATTAATGCATGCAGTGACCACAAAAGGCCAGAAGAAGGTGTTAGATCCCACTGGAATGGAGTTACATTTTGTTGTAAGCTGCCATGTGGGTCCTGGGACATAAACCCAGGTGCCCTGCAAGAGTAGCAAGTGCTCTTAACTGCTGAGCCAGCTCTCCAGCCCTGATTTGGCATTTTCAACTTGCAGTGAGTTTATTAGGAGGTGACCCTGTTGTAAGCTGAGGAGTATTTCTACCTCAGTCAGAAGAGTAACTATAGTATGAAGCGTTTATCTAAATTGTTCTATTATTAATAAAAACTCGAGAGTCAGGTATTAGGGTAAAAACCTGATAGATCAAGGAAGCAGCAGAGGAGTGACCAGCTGACTTCCTTTCCCCATACTTCCAAGCTCGAAAGGCCTCGCATCTTCCTGAGCCCCTCCCTACTCCTTTCTGGCCTCTCTGTTGTATAGTATCCTGGGTCCTCCAAAGTCTAATGGCTAATTCCGGTCAGCTAGTTGTTGACTCCACCCCCTGATTCAAGGTTACCTTTATTAACAGTCTCAGAGTGTCATAGTAGGATCAGGTATCCCGCAACAGTAGTATCTCAGCATAACAACATTGGTGTACTTACTATTACTGGAGTATATGCTGAGAAACTTGTAAAATAGGGACTGGAGAGAGATTGCCGCTCGCACAGAGCATCCATGTCTGGCAGCTCACAGCCACTCACAACTCTGGTTCCAGGGGATCAGATTCTCTCTCCTGGCCTCTGAGAGCACCTGCACTCAGGAGTACATATACACACACACACACACACACACACACACATAATTAAAACTAAAATAAATGTGTTGTTGTTGTTGTTGTTTCATGACAGGGTTTTTCTGTTTCCTGGCTGTCCTGGAACTCACTCTGTAGACCAGGCTGTCCTCCAACTCACAGAGAACCACCAGCCTCTGCCTCTTGAGTGCTGGAATTAAAGGTGCCCACCACTGCACAGCTCCAGCTAATTTTAACCCTGACTAGATTCTGTGTAGTTCTCAACATTCTCTTGCACCAAAGGCAAAGGGTAGAGCCCAAAGTAGCTGATGCTCTGAGATATTTTATCAATTTTTGGTGAACGGCATCCTGGAAAAGGAGTACCTTATGTAACATGGCAGGTGATTGGTAGACTACAACTGTGTCCCAGTAAGGTAGATTTTTTTGATTGGTTCGGTTTTCTTTTTTGTTTGTTTGTTTTTGTTTTTCCCTTCAGGGATGTTTGCACGTAAAGGAGGAGGAGTGGGGTCATATGGAATTTGAAGAGCAAATATATTATTTTGGCTTTGGTTTTTTTCCCTTAAGAGTAGTGGAGGGTGGTGTAGACGGGTATGTAGAGACAGTGACAGACGGAATAGAATACGAAGGTCTGTAAGAACTGTGTTTGAAAATATGAACCAAAAGGCTTAAGGTACGTCAGATTCCATACCTGTTACAACATTTCAAAAAAGGAGAAACTTTACAAAGATTAAGTTAAACCTTTAGCTTTGGTGTTGTAAGTGATTGAAGCTGAGATCTCATCCCAGAGTGAGAACCAGCTGTTCACTTAGAGTATCCTCAGTCAGTTTTCCACCCTTCAGATTCTCAGAATTCTCTTCAGAAATCGAGCAGGGGAAAAATCCTGAGGGAACCAGTGTAAATTACTGCCATAGATGGACTACTCCTGCCCCAAACTGAAATCTTAAGACGCTAGAATGGCAGTGTTTCTTACACGTAGGCTTGGACCATTCTCTCACCGCATCTGCAGCAATGACTGTGGAGATTATTTGTGTGTAAGATGGAGGGGGAGCTTACTTTGTAGCTCTTGGTGATATAGACTTGCCATGGAGTCCTGCATCAGATTGGCTGACCTAGGGGCCAGTGAACAGATAGAACTTGAAGCACACCATCATTTAACCTTGCAAAACTCCTTTATTTGGTGATTTGTTACGTTAATACTGACAGAATGAAGAGCCATGAAATGAGACATTTCAAGAGTGACAAAAGGTGCTTTTCTCAAAAATTGTTGTTAAATCTGAATACCACACTATATTTTCAGTTTGGTTTGATTGGGAGATGAAGCCCCTACCGCCTGTTTGTAAATTAAACTTCTACTGTAGCCACCTGGGCTTGTGACAAGTTTTTTGTTTGGTTGGTTTTGGTTTTTGGTTTTTCGAGACAGGGTTTTTCTCTGTAGCTCTGGCTGTCCTAGAATTCACTCTGTAGACCCGGCTGGCCTCGAACTCACAGAGATCTGCCTGTCTCTGCCTCCCAGTGCTGGGATTAAAGGTGTGGACCACCATTGTCCAGCTAGTTACTATAACTTTTAAATTTGATTTTATTTATAGTATGGGAGGGTTGGTGTGTACCACAGCGCACACGTGGAGGTCAGAGGTCAACCTTTGGGAGTCAGGGTTCTCCTACCGTGTGGGTCCTAGAGATTGACCCTCACCTTTATTTTAAATCAGGGGCTCGTGTATCCCATATTGGCCTCAAATACCTAAATAATTTAGGCTGGACTTGAATGTCTAATCCTTCTGTACCGTCTTCCAAACTGGGATTAAAGGTGTACACCCTCAGAAGCTGGAAAGATGCTTCAGTAGTTAAGAACACTTGTTGCTCTTTCAGAGGACCCAGGTTTGATATCCAGCACCCACATGGTATCTTAGAGCCTCCATAACTCCAGTTCCAAGGGATCCACAGCCTCTTCTGGTCTCTGTAGGCATCAGGCACACACATGGTGCACAGACATACATGCAAGTAAAATACTCACCCATATGTGTAAATAAACATACGAAACGAAAGTCATTGAGCTCACACAGTTTTTAGAAGCAAATTTTGAATGGGAGTGTCATTAATCCCTTGAGTGAGAGTTGTAGAAAAACATCCCTCTCTTAGTTTGGGAAAACAGCAGGTTATTTTAAGAAAACACTGTGATATTAGAATAAGTGCAAAAGTTAGTTTGCAGCCAATTTGTTTTAATTCTATGAGCTAGTGTTTCTCTCTGTAGCACAGGCTAGCTTAGAGCTCACATATACAACCATCTTGAGTTAAATTCTATTTACAGTTTTAATACTTAATTCAATTACTTTAATTCATTTATTTATTCACTCTTGTTTTTTTTTGTTTTGTTTTCGAGACAGGGTTTCTCTGTAAAACAGTCCTGGCTGTCCTGGATCTCGCTCTGTAGACCAGGCTACCCTCAGACTCACAGAGATCCGCCTGCCTCTGCCTCCGGAGTGCTGGGATAAAGGCGAGTGAGCCACCACCGCCCGGCACCTGTGCTTCTTTTTGTAACTGGCATAGAAAGCTAAACCAGGGCCAGCGGAGCAAGTAGCAGGAGGCTCACTTTATTTTCATTAGGGAGGTCTTGCCAGAGGAATAGTCTGTATTTGAAGGCAGAAACACTGACTTTGTGGGAGGGGAAGTGAGTCTACTCCCAGCCCTGTGTGCTGAGCGTCACTAGTACTTTAAAGAAAATTGATACTTGGCTTCCTTTACAGGACAGGGTAATACATAAACTCACGAGGGCCAGCCAGATGGTTCAGTAGGCTCTGTAGGAAAAGGTACTTTCTGCTAGATACCATGACCTGCTTTCTAGCAGTGATCTCCACATGGTGAAAGGAGAGAACCAACCCCTACAAGTTATCCTCTGACCTTCACCCACCCGCTATGGCATGTGCGCGCGCGCGCACACACACACACACACACACACACACACACACACACACACACACACAAATTTAAAAAATTGCAAACCTAATCATGTATAAACATGACATGATATAAACAGATAAAATCTCATATACAGCCAATGATAAAAAACACCTTGTGGGTTATAACTCTTTCCATAGAAGCCTGTAACACTACATCAGTTAATCAGTATATATAGAACAGTATTGTAGCTAGAATTTTCCTGCCTGGCCCACAGTCAGGACAAATATCTGTCACCCGCCAGTCCCACAGCCGCTCAGACCCAACCAAGTAAACACAGAGACTTATATTGCTTACAAACTGTATGGCTGTGGCAGGCTTCTTGCTAACTGTCCTTATATCTTAAATTAATCCATTTCTATAAAGCTATACCTTGCCACGTGGCTCGTGGCTTACCAGCGTCTTCACATGCTGCTTGCCATGCTGATGGCTGGCAGTGTCTCCCTCACTCAGCCTTCCACTTCCCAGAATTCTCCTCTCTCCTTGTCCCGCCTATACTTCCTGCCTGGCCACTGGCCAGTCAGTGTGTTATTTATTGACCAATCAGAGCATTTGACATACAGACCATCCCACAGCACAGTATTTTATTTCTCCCATCTTGATGGCATTGGGCACATTCACGGTGGTGTGAATAGCAAAGCTGAGATTTTCTCCTACTCCAGGAAGATAATCTTTTTGAAGGACAGATGGCTAGAAAGTTCTTCTCTTCTTGTGTACTTTCAACTGCTTAAAAGAAAGAATGTAAGATGCTGTACCGTTGTATAATCTAGCTGCTTTTTGATAGTATGTAGCTTGAAGCTGGTAACAATTTTGTGGTTTATAGTAGCTGTGGGAGTTCTCCCTTTTGTTAAAGAATGGTGATGAATAGAGCTTTATGATACATTTTTCTTCTCTCTAGAAAGAATCTAGTGATTTAAATAATACAGCTGAAAATAGGAGCAGGTTTCTGTAG
>CABHPP010128065.1:0-37208 GCA_902168425.1 Peromyscus attwateri
TTTTTTTTCCTTTGGATGTCTCCTCTCAGGGAGGTGGGGATTTACAGCAGTCAGCCCCTACCCAGAATATGCAGAGATGGGATTCTAAACCTGAATCAACCCATAAAGGCTCAGACACTAACTTTGTGATATTCAGGTTTAGATAGGAAATCAGTTTGGAAAAAGAAGGTATGTGGATTTGGGAGGAAAAGTGGTATACTGTAAATGTTCATGTGGTTGTGTGTATATGTGCTGAGTGCACATGCACAGGTGTGCTTGCACATGTGGGTGCCAGAGGTTGATATCAGGTATCTTCATCTATCACATTCTATCTTAGTCTTGTAGACAGGGTCTTTCACTGAACCTTGAGCTCACCAATTGTCTAGGCTCAATGGCAAATGAGCTCAAGGGATCCATCTTTCTCACCCCTCCCCCAGTACTGAGCTAACAAACTGCTGTCATTCCCAGCTTTTGTGTGGGTGCTGGGGATTTGAATTTTGGTCCTCATGTTTGCGTGGGAAGCATTTTATTGATTGAGATAAGATACATTTTTACACAGGACCTTGAAAGCTATATTCTGAGTTAGGTTTGTGGAAGGCATTGCTGCACAGTGGTTGGATGGTGTTTCATTAGCAGAGTCTGGTTTGTATGTAAAGTCATCCAATCAATGTACACTAGGTCACCAACCAGAGGTACAAATAATACAAACAGCAAACTACTTATGAGGAATGGGTGTTTATGGAACAATTTTATTCTGTAGTAGGACTTAAAGTAAGAGGGAATATCCTTGTGATGTTATATTCATTCTCAACAATCTATGAGAAATATTGCTGATGTCAATTTTATGACATGCCACGCTGACTTAATGAACACATGACATTTTCTAGAGCGATGATTATTTTGCTTGCACTCATAGTGGAAAAGTTTTAAGTATTCTCCAAGTCTCCAGGGATCAGCTATAAAGGGAGGCATTTTAAGACACGTTGGGTAAACCATAAATCTTGTTGACCTTGGAGTTAGCAGTATTTAGAGGCACACCATTCTGTTCCTCTTGAGACTAACGTTGAATAAATTCACTTGTCGTTCGTGCAGCAACTTCCAGACACGCAGCACTGCCACCCAACAGTGAGAGCTAACATGGCTACTTCTGCCCAACGTGACAGATTGTTTTTTAAGGAGACACACAGTTTTAAAGTAGTTATCTAAATGACTTTCACTTGATAAATTTGACATACCAGATGGTTTAAAATACCAATTCAAGCTCTAATGTTTGTACATTTTCCAGCTATAGATGTGAGAAGCAGGCACCCCTCAGAATTCACAATTTTGCTTTCAGTTTCTGGAGATGTGGAAAGGACATAGTCATGAGCCTGATTATCCAGTTCACTGGGGACAAAGGACTCTCAGCTATCCTTATGTGTTTTTATTGTCTAGTGTGGCTTCATCCAACAAACACTGACTGTGTTTTTTTGACACCTGCATTTGAGAAAAGTCACTTATTAATTTTTAAAGTAACTTCTAGATACTTGGCTTTAGTGTCTAACTGAGAGAAGTATGGTGGCCATTTTTGGCCACTGGTGACAGACTGCTGGGTACTATTATAGGTGCAAAGACTGGAGTGTCAATAAAAACAGATGCAATCTCTGATTTTATGGAGCTTATATTTTGTTAACAATTATTTTGCTATTTTATTTATGTGTGGGGGAGGGGAGCCCACGGAGGTCAGAAGGGTGCATTGGCTCTCCTGGAAGAGCCGGAGTCACAGGCATTTGTGGGCAGCCCTAGGTGGATGCTGGGATCTGAACTCCAGTTCTCCAGCAGAGCAGTAAGAATTCTTAAGTTCTGTCTTATCTCTCTATCCTTGAAATTGACATTTTAAAAAGACTGTAAAGCTGAAAAATCTAGAATATAATACATAGATATGAAGAAAGGGAGAGAGAATGAGATAGGTGTGTGTGCTTATTGATGAAAAGGATGGAGTAACCGCAGGGAACTGACTGATGGCCTAGATAAATCTTTCTGAATTGAAAATAGTGGATGAAATATTAATATTCCTTTAAAGAAAAATATTTATTTTTAATTTTTTTGTATGTGGGTGTTTGCCTGCATGTATGTATGTGCACTATGTATGTGCAGTGCCTACAGAGGCCAGAAGACAGTGTTGGAGCTCATGGAACTGGAGTTACTATGAGGTTGTGTGATGTCATGGGGGTTCTGGGAATCAAACGTGGGTTCTCTGGAGGAGCAGTCAGGGTTCTTCACTGCTGAGCCATCTCTCCAGGTCCTTAACATGATTTTTTTAAACTTAATTTATATGGTTAATATATCGATTGCATGTGCTGTTTGAAGACCCTGCCCTCTTTCTTACCCATTGTTGTTTTTTAATTTTCATTAAAATTTTTATTAAAACCTTTCCCACAATTTCATACACATATATATTGATCGTACCTCCCAAAACATCATCCTCTAACCTTCATATCCCATTTTTGTAAGTCTGATTAGTGTTGCCTACTGGAATATGGACTGATCTTGTTGGCTCGATCCTGTGCTGGTAACCAGAGCCACAGAGAATTCATGAACACAACAACCATGTCATGCCCACAAGACAGCATTCCCAGCTCTCCTCCACATCCTCTGGTTCTGAAATTATTTTCACTCCTTCTGTGAAGTCCCTTGGAACTTGGGTGGTGAGGGAGGGAGGATGTAGATGTCCCAACTAGGTCGGAGCTTTCAGTGTTTCCTTATTCTTATCACTTTGACTGGTTAAGAGTCTCTCGATTAATGGCTGTTCACTGCAAAAGAAGCTTCCCAGGCCAAGGTCTTACCCCCTTAAAAGAGAGTAAATGAATAAAATCTCTGTACTCTACTTTCACAATCTTGCTCAAAGCTTTGTAACAAATTAGCTACCCTACTCCATGGTGCCTCTCCATCTAGCCCAGGCTAACCCTTCTCTGCCCCTGCTTCCATTCCTTGCAGTCTGGGTCAGGGTGCTTCCCTCAAAGGTACCTTCTCAGTTGTATCTGAATCTCCTGTGAGGATCGTTGATGCTGTCAGGTCAGCTCTGGAAAGTTCAGGAAACTTGCCTACTGATTTGCTTTCTTCTTCATCTTGTGGGTGTTGGGACAGCATGAAAGCCAAGAATCTGGAAAATGGCAGAGGTCTTTCCAGGGGCAGCTGATGATTTAGAAGTAGGGGAAGATTAAGGATTATTGCTGCCTCCAGATCTCAGTTATAACAGAGTTGCATCACAGGGGCTTTTGACCTAGGGTGGTAGTTCTCTGACTGATGGGTGCATCGCTTCTCCTGCAGCGATTTGTAAGCTGTGAGTTGCTGGGCTCCCATCCAAGCTCTATCAGGGATGAGGATTGCACTTTAGGATTTCTAAGTGTTGCTGACACTAGAGATTAGCCTTTGAGAACCCCTAAACTGGTGGATGGAGGGAAGGATGAAGAGGCAGATGACAGACAGCAATTATATTTAAGAGGGGGCAATTCAGCATGCCCTTGCCTCAGTGAGCATGCACCCTTGAACTAGTATGCAGTGAGTGATGAATCCCTCAGAACTATAGCTGGGAATCTCTTAAAGATCTAGAATCCTCCTTCTTTGTTTGAAGCTTGTAACCATCTAGTGCTAGAGAAGATACTACTACTTGGTCTGAAATGAGTGCACGTCGGAGAATAAATGCCCATTATCGAGTAATGGGACTTGATGGAAAGAAACAGCCTAGGTCACTCACAGAGCCCTTGAGGTTTGAAAGGAGGAGCTAGAGAGATGGCTCAGAGGTCAAGAGCACCTGTTGCTCTTGCCAGGGACCAGGGTTAGGTTTACTCCCATATGGCGGATTACAACCATTCCAACTCCAGTTCCGAGAGATCTTTCACTCTCTTCTGAGCTCCTCAGACACCAGGCACACATGTGGTACACATACACACATGTAGACAAAACACTCATATACATGAAATAAATCTAAGAAACAAAAGACTTAAGGGAAGGAATGGGATGGTATGAATAAAATATGATCGGTAGGGAATGAGCTGGGAAAGGGGAGCCTTGTTTATTACAAGGCCATTTTTAGGGTACAAAAGGAATAACTCTTGGAAACTGGCTGATGACTAGAAGCCTAATAAGGCTTTAAACTCTGATCTCAATCATACCAAATGTGAAACAGAATAACCTCTTTCAGGAAAGAGCAATGGGGATGCATAAAGGACCTGGTTCAGTGAGAGGATCATGTCTGCCCTGGGTTATTCTTTCTGTTCAAGCAGCTACGGCTGTATGAGGAGGGACAAATAGCACTGGACTGGACTCTAGGAGGTGATGCATTTCTGTTTTTCAGCAGTTGGGAGGAGGAAGCTTTAGTACACTGCCAAGGGTGGAAGGGTATAAATATCAGAGCACCACGGAAAGGCTGGAGCACTTGAGTGAAGCAGGTGTGAGGAATGCTTTCATTTTTATTTATTTATTTTGACTCTCCAGTATTGTGATTTGCAAAATTGACTTTCAAGGCAGGCAAGAGAGTGGTGGAGAATTCTAATAATTCTCTCACAATATGTATTTGCCTTTGGTTCTAAAATACAATAAAGTAATGAGGCCCTTTGTTGACCCTCTGCACAGTTCCTAGGGTTGTCAAAGATACCAAGAATTTAATAGTAGGCTGAACTGTAACTAAGCAAATAACACCTGAAACATGAATAGCCTTCAAATTATTTTAGGGCACCAGCAAGGTAAATGATGGGAAATGAGAGGTTTAATAACCATAAACACTTCAGTAATATGATAATCAGTGTGATCAACATGTTTAAACTGCTTATTCTGGGAAGGTTTCTCTCTCTTTCTCTCTTTCTGTGTGTTTGTGTTTGTGTGTGTGTGTGTGTGTGTGTGTGTGTGTGTGTGTGTTTGTGAGTACACACATGTCCCTTAGCGTGTTTATAACCAAAGTACTTTTAAAAAATACTGTTTATTCTTTAAAATGTGAATATATTTATGTAAGATATTTTGATCATATCTATCCACCACACTCTCATTCTTATTCCCCCTACTGTCTCCATATCCCACCCCCCTCCCCTGGTCATGTTCTCCTTTTTATTTTAAATTGTTACCAACCTTTGAGTCCAATTAGTGCTGGCCACCCATGCATGGATGTGGTGCTATCCACTGAGGTTTGAGCAACCTACCAGCAACCATGTCCCCAAACGTGGTTGGATCTCTTTCCCTTGGTAGCTGTCAACTGCCAATACCTCCTCCCTTAGAGGTGAGACCTTTAGGGCCCTTCCTCCAAAGTACTTTTTAAAATATAGCTTTATTCTATACTTATTGATGAAGAAAATAGAGTTAAACCAGGTGACCTAACTGAAAAAATAAAATAAAAAATAGATTCATTTTTCATTATATATATATATTTGATTGTTTGCCTTCCTGTATGTATGTTCACTATGTATGTGCAGTGCCTATAAAGGCCAGAAGAGAGTGTTGAGTGGTGGAGTTCTTGGACCTAAAGTTACTATAAAGTTGTGTGATGCCATGTGGTGCTGGGAATAAAACCTGGGTTCTCTGGAAGAGCAGCTAGTGCTCTTAACTTCTGAGCCATTGCCTTAGTGCCTTGAAATGATCATGCACTATATGGTCTTTGGTTTGACTTCAGTCTGACTTCTTCCATGTGGTGTAATTCTTGAGGTTTACCCGTCATGCACCATGTATGAGAAGTTATTTATTTATTTTTAAGTTAAGGTCTCATACAGCCCAGAGTGGCTTTGAATCAATGACCTGAAATTTCTGATCCTCCTACCTCTACCCAACAAGTGCTGGGATTATAGGCATGTGCAGCTATCGCTCAGCTGAGCTTTGGGCACCCTAGGCAGGCACTCTACCAACTGTGCTTAAATTCCTGGCCCTAGTTCATTCATTGTTATTATCAGTAGTATTCTGTTGTTCCAGTACATTTGTTTGCCCATCGTGGTTGATGGTCCCTTGTTCTGTTTGCTACTATGAACATTTGCTTACATGTTTTTGTTTGCACACAAAATCTTAGTTGTTCCAATTATGCTACGGTTCAGTACCACTATAATTTATTTTTCTTTAGGTGATGAAGCTAGGACTCAAAAAAATAATTCTGAAACTTGCCCAAGTTGACACATGCAGTAGGGGTAATGTTCTGCAAAAAATCACAAGACACACTTTATTCTTTTGGACTTCTGTAAACTTTACCGGCTCCTCAAGTTAGCCCTGAATCCATTGCCTGCTTCAGGTGGAAGGCGAGGTGTTGGGAGCACATTCAGAATGAAGCTCAGGGACCAAAGAGTAATGAGAGCGAGGCTTCAGCAGGACAGGTAAAGTGAGAGGGAAAGATGGGGACTGGGCAGTCACTGAGGGTTTTAGTGTGTCCGGAATCTCTAGTAAAACTTGGCAGGGCCTTTTCCTGATGCTGGGGGGAGGTGTGTCTTGCATCCTAGGCTAGGGAAGGAAACCCTGAGTTGATGCAGGGGGAGGGAGGTAGCTTCCCATTTCCTGGCTGAGCATTTGTAAGGTAAGAGAGGCCAGGTGGGTTTTGGGGTCTTGAGGACCTGTTGTAGACTTGGGGTACAGAGAGCAAGGAGTAGCAAGCTCAGAGGGTTTTAGACCCAAGGCCCATTCAGAGCTCTAGACAGAGATAGTGCCAGGCTTCCTTCCTGGGAGAGCAGTATGTGGGAGACCTAGGCTTAGTTTGCAGTTGCCTCCAGTGTCCTTGAAATGTGGAGTGGACTCAAGAGTTGCCTGTACTCATCATTGTGGTCTCAGAGGAGCTTGTCTGAGGGACCTCCGTCCTGCTCAGCCTGGATGTGCCTCTCACTTGCTTCCTTGGACTCTACAGCCTTAGCAGGAGCAAATGTGAGACCAGGTTAGCTGAGAACCATCAGGACCCAGGTCACCATCAGAACCAGGCTTCAGGATGTGCCAGGCACTGATAAAGAACAAGTGGGAGGTCCCTACGGCCTTTTCAGAGGTCAGTCGAAACCAGAGGTGGTCTGTCTCTCGGTCACTCTAGGGTGAGATGGGAGAAGCAGTAGGTGGCAGGGCCTTGTGTAGTGACCCCTGAAGTCTGTGTCCTAGGAGTGTGCCCTGTTATCCCCTCCCCACCTGCTTTCCCACAGCACCACTGGGCTCCTTACTTACCCTCCCATATTCCTAGTCTTGCAGAGCAGCCTGGCTGGGGTGGAAATCTGTGCTTGGTATTGATAGTGAGTATGAGGGAGCCTGGCTCAGGACTGTTCCATGCTAGTATCCATCCAAATTTTCTAGGGAAGGCTATATTCAGGTTTCACTGCTTAATTTTCCTCATTTTGTGGCCTAGGGGCCAAGGGCTTGTGTGAGGGAGGAAAAAGGTTCATGAAGGAGCTAAGGAAGCAGCGTTTTCTGGTCACACGGAGAGCAATGGGATGGGATTTGTGACCTGTTTACACACCATTAGTGAGTCACTGGGCTGGGATGTGCAATCAAATGTCCAGGACTCCAGACCCTGATCTTTTAGCCATTGTTCTTGGAACATGGTGACATGGATCACAGCTAACAACATTCTCAGAGCTTGCTACACGCCAGGCACTGTTCTCAGTAGTTTGCATGTATCAACCCATCCAATCCTCAACAATTCCAGTTGGTAGATGCTGTCTTCTAGAGGAAAAAATGAAGACAAAGTATTATAACTTTCCCAAAGTCACGTGGCATGCAATTGGTCGTGAGACAGGTGGTCTGGGTTGCGCAGCTTGTAATCCCTCTTGGCTTAGATGATGTCATCTGTCTGCCACACAGCACTTCCCACCTTTCCAAGATCTATCCCAAGGTGGTGTTATTTTTTTCCTTACAAGAGTCTTAGCAGCAAAGGGCGTGATATTGCCAGTTTATATTTGCAGGAACAGGGATGTCAGCAGCAGAGCAGTGGTACCAAGGATTGAAAATGTCAGGGACAACAGAAGATGGAGCATAAAGGTGTGAAGAAATACAGGGGGCGTGGTGGAAGATAATAAATGCCCCGTCTAGAGTCTGGCCGGGAGAGTCAGACACAGAGGGACCACAGAATGGATCACTGAAAGGAAAAGACATGCAAGACATCCTTAAAGCCAACGGTGTGCAAAGTAACAGCTGCTTCCCAAGAGCGCTCTGCCTGGGTCAGTCTTAGTTTCTTTTCCTGTCGCTGTGACATAATCCTCTGACAGGGACCAGTGATATAACTGAAGCTGTGGCACTTGCTACCACAGCTTGATGACTTAAGTTCAATCCCCGAGAACCACCTGGTGGAAGGAGAACCCTCAAATTGTCCTCTGGATTCTACTCCTGTACATAATTAAATAAATAAATTAAAAACAAAGGAACAAATGTTTATAAATAAATACATACATGTAACTAAAAACAATTCTGTCAGAAGCAACTGAAGGTAGAAAGGTTTATTTTGGCTTATGGCTCCAGGGTGTAATCCTGTGTGGTAGAGAAGTTACAGTAGTAGGAGCTTGGAGCAGCTCGTCACATCATACCTGCAACCAGACAGCAGAGAATGATGAATTCATGTTGTTCCCTTTCTCCATATTTATAGATCAGGATTCCTAGTTAGGGAATGGTGCCACTCACAGTAGTCAGGTCTTCTTACATCAATTAATGCAGTTAACACAATCCCTCACAGGTGTGCCCAGAGCACCATCACCCAGGAAATTCCAAAGCCTGTCAAGTTAACAGCACTAACCATCAAAGGGTTGTGGTTGATATATTGTGTACCCTAATAAACTTATCTGAGGGTCAGAGAACAGAACAGCCACTAGATTAGACATAGAGGCCAGAAAATGGTGGCACACATGCCTTTAATCCTATCATTTCGGAGGCAGAGATCCATTCAGATCTCTATGAGTTCAAGGTCACACTGGAAACAGAGCCAGGCGTGGTGGCACATACCTTTAATCCCAGGAAGTGATGGCAGGAAGCAGAAAGGTATATAAGGCGTGAGGACCAGGAACTAGAGGTCTGTTAAGCTTTTAGGCTTTTAGCAGCAGTTCAGCTGAGATCCATTCAGGTGAGGACTCAGAGGCTTTCAGTTTGAGGAAACAGGATTGGCTGAGAAGTTGGCGAGGTGAGGTTAGCTGTGGCTTGTTCTGTCTCTCTAACCTTTCAGAATTTACCCCAATAGCTGGCACTGAGTTTTTTTTTTTTTTTTTTTTTTTTTTATAAGACCTTTTAAAATTCGTGTTACAAAGGGTCTTAAACAAGACAACACAGAAGCCGTGGAACATGCCAGCCTTCTGTGCAATCTTGTGTATGGATTGCCCAGAGTCTGGGGAAGATGCTACATCCAGCGTGGGATAACTGAAGGGAAAAAAAAAATCTACGTACACTATGCTCTTATGTCTGTTAACTTTATTCCTCTAAGACAAAATTCTATCTATACAGCTACAGCTCCATCAGGCATTCGGGGCAGGAATAAATCTAGATACACCAAGCTGTTTGTCCGTCTACCTTATTTCTCTGGGATGAAATCCTGTCTAAATAGCTTCACTTCCATCCTGACACTCAGTTCCTCTTTGTCCCCTCATTTACTTTCCTTTCATAGTCCTGCTAATGGCTAAGTGATAGATTCACAACATGCCCCCACGGTTGGGCATGCCTGGTGGACCTAGACACTTCCACCTAGCCAGTTCTGGGTCAAAATAGCCATTTCCCGGTCAAACATCTCACGTGACCAGGACCCCGTGGCTTTGCATGGCTGCGTAAAGCACGCAGCGCAACCATGTGATCTACACGCATGCGTTGGGTAGCCACATGAGCCTGTGTACGCATGCGCAACCCAGCCTTTATAAGCCGACGCCATATTCCCGGCTTCCCTCTTTATGCACGTGTCTTTCCGCAGGCCTGAGCACACCTCTCTCTCTCTCTCTCTCTCTCTCTCTCTCTCTCTCTCTCTCTCTCTTATCTTAATAAAACTCTTGTTAGTGGATTCTGTCATGTTTCATGACATTTCCTCGCAGGGTAAGAGCACCGCCAAATAACTAACACTAAGCTCATATGCATCCAGTCTCATCTTTGTCCTCTGTTTCTTCTCCCTCCATCTCTACTTGCTCTCTACTCCTGGCTCTGATGAACTCTATAAGAGTTCTGCTTTACCATCTACAAAACCTCTGTGTTCTTCCCTTCTCCCTGGTGATGCTGTTCTGTCTGCCTCTACAGAAAATGCCTGTCTCCTGTTCTCCTAGTCACAGGGTTCTCTCCTCCTATGAATGTTGCTCCATCCTACCTTCCACCTTGATATGTAAAAACCTCTTTTGTTCTCAGTCAATTGCTCTGGAGAGCCACTAGGCCTCAAGGCAAGGGGATGGATGGTCTGAGTTTCATTTGCACAAGAAACAAAGCTATGCATCTGCCACCTGCTTGGCTTTGCCTATGTGACCTTATTCAAGTATTGGCCCGAGCAGGAAGTTCACACACACGTTCTATGGAAATTGTGAGCACAAGAAATTCACAACAAGGCACAGCTGGATATTAAGCTGTGTAATACCAAATAGTCCATGCTAGATAGCTTCCTACTTGAATGACCCTTGGCCTGGTCAAGGTATAGCTTTAATACACAGTTGGACTCCTCATAACATATTCTTGTGGCTTCCCACACTTATAGACAATTTATTTTGACATCAGTTCTCACTAAAGGCTGGTTGACCCTAAAGAAAATGCCAACTTTGCTAATTACTGAGTATATATAAGTGATAACCTTCCTTTTGCAACATTAGATGAAGCAGATAAACAGCAGTAGCAACAAATGGCCAAAGCAAGCCTGAGTCATCAATCACAGGAGCTCAGCACAGAGATATTTGCTAAAACTGTGGCATGAGAAGTAGATGGCTTAGTTAATGTCCCAAAGGAAAATTTTCTGATAACAGTTACGATTTTTGTTCTTTTAAAAATGCTGGTTTTCTATGTATAGGAATTAAATACTTAAATTTAAGTTTGAGAAGCAAGCTGATTTCAGGAAAATGTCAGTAGTCTAAGTGAAGACCCGTGTGGGTGGGCACACCTGTAGTCCCAGCACTCAGGAACAGAAAGCTTTCTTAAAAAGAGATCTGGGATAGCCTGAGGAAGGTATACAGTTCCACAGTCACTGGGACTGCCTGATGCTTCTCTCTGGCTACATCATCCAGATGGTGGTGGTGCACACCTTTAATCCCAGCACTTGGGAAGCAGAGCCAGGCAGATCTCTGTGAGTTCAAGGCGAGCCTGGTCTACAGAGCGAGATCCAGGACAGGCACCAAAACTACACAGAGAAACGCTGTCTTGAAAAACAAAACAAAACAAAAATGTCATGACTAAAAGTGACTTACAAAAGCAAGTTTATTTTGGCTACAATTCCAGGGGAAAAATCCACAATGGCTGGGGAGGCTTGGCAGCAGACAGCCAGAGTAGGAAGCTGAGAGATTACATCTTTACATGCCAACATGAAGCAGTGAAAGTGATCTGGAACTGTGGTTAGGCTCTGAACTCTCAAAGTTGGTCCCCAGTGACATTCTTCCTTCAGTAAGGCTACACCTCCCCAAACAGCTCCACTGTCTGGGAACCAAGTATTCAAGTATCTGAGTTTGTGGGGGATATTGCTCATCCAAACCACCACAAACCCAAACTTGATAGCAACCAGTAGAAGACAGAATATCAGTTGAGAATGCTTTAGAACTTAGGTAATAACACTTTCAAAGAATCTTAAATATGAAGACATATTTTTCTACTTTAGTTATTCAGTAATGACATCCAGAGCCTAAGTTCTCTGCAGCCTTCTGTTTTCCTACCCTTAGAATATTGCCTTTTATTCTCATGGGTGATGTCTCATGGCTATAAAAAGGATGCCAGAGCTCTGGACATTCTCTATACACTAAGCAAGAAGCACAGAGAAGAGTTCTGCTTCTCACAGGGCTTCTTCTTTTTATTAGGGAAGGGATTTTCTCTCTCTCATCAGAATATTTTATTGTATATAACCACATCTCTTTCTTCTGTCATGGGGGTCTCTCTCAAAATCAAAGGAGTTGATAGCCACTGAGCTCAAAGGGTCTGTGTTACCAGGGGAGAAAGAAATGGGAGCTGCTGTGGGTAAGCCGGAGCCTGGGATGGTAGCAATAGACTGGTACGTGGGTAGTGTGAAGCTCCAAATCCCAATCTGGGCTCAACTTCTGTGATAAGTAAACCACTCAGAAGATCTCAGGACTCTTAGTTTTCCTTTCTTCTGGTTTTATTTTTAGATGCTCCATTGAGAGCTTTATACAGGAAGCCCTTATCATTGCAGCATGTGGAAACCAGACCCAAAAGATCTCTTTCATTTGAAGCTTTGAGAGCAGCTCTGCCTGCCAGTACACTGGAAGTCACAGAAAGGGCCTCTCTGTGTCCTGTTGCCCAAGGTAGTGATTTCTAGTGCCCGCTGAAGCCTGAAGAACAGCAGCTGTGACTGAGGAATTGGACTTTAAGTTTTAGTCACTTTCAATGTAAAAATCCAGATGTGTCACTGCTGGGTACAGTGTTGAATGACATTGTTCTAGGACTTTGTAACATTCATGCCCACAATACTCTGAAATCCTAAGAAACAGCCAAGTTCCTAAAACTGGTGTCTTCTTGTGACGTGCCATGTTTCCGTCTCCAGGGCCTGTGAGAGTCACTGTAAATGCTGTTCCCAGACCCTCTCATCTGTCCTTTCTTGTAACTGTATCCAATTTTCCACCTCATAAAAGGGCACAAATCCAACACCTTACCCTAATACTGTGTCTAAAGATACAATGTGATTTTAGCATGCATCCAGTTCATGGCTGCCAGGAAGGCTTTGCACAAAAAGAAACAGTTTTGTCCTTTATATTTGTTAATTTGACTCAAGAACAAAAACTTGTCTTGGTCAGGTTTTGCTCATTCACAAATGGTTTATGCCTAGACAATTTATGTATGACCCCAGGGACACAGGTCTATAGAGAAGGTGCACAGATACAACAGTCTAGGCTAGAGAAATGGCCCAGAAGTTAAGAGCACATACTGCTGTCACAGAGGACCTGGATTTAGTCCTCATTACCCACACCTGGTGGCTCACCACTATCTGTAATTCTAGGCCCAGCTGACACCTCTGGCCTCAGATGGCACTTGTATTTATGTACTCATGTACACACACACCTACACATATACATGATTAAAAAACAATAAAGTAATCTAACATCCACTTATAACAAATTTCAAATTTATTTCAAACAATTATTTGTTATATGTATAGTTTTATTGTCTATTAAAGATGAAAGAAAGCAAATATAATTATTAATAAGATGGATGTGCCTCTTTATTTTTTAGATAAACAATTAGATCTTAGCTGAATATTTGATATTACAAGATACAGAGCATCTTCAGTGTTTTCCAGATTTGACTGACATTTTGATTTTATAATCATCAATGCTGAGAACTCTAATTCACATAAATCCACAGTTCAAAATGACAGAGATATGTTTAGGGGCATTCCAGAAATTACTGGAAATTCAGTCCTAATCCTGAGCCAAAATTCATTTAGAGATTGTTGTTTTATGACACTCAAGTCAGCAACTAAAACATGGATTTTTAAAATAAGACATCCTAACACAATCCAAAGATCCACTGGTTTTATACTTAGATGCTGATGTATGAAAATACCGTTTTCCCCAACAAACCATTAACTATGTTTCTATAAGACCAGGAAACATTATATCTATAGCCAAAACAATGCCATTGGTGCTGTTCTTGCACAGGACCTGGGCTCAGGTCCCAGTAACAGATGTCAGCTCGTAAGTGTCTTTAACTAGAGTTCCAGGGGATTCAGGGCCCTTCTTATGGTTTTCAGGGGTACCATTAATGCTTGTGGTGCACAGATATACGTGTAGGCACACACATATGCATAAAATATAAATAAATAAAAATTAAAAAACCCTGCAATTTATAATATGCAGTAGTGTGAAATTTGAACAGTATTTCGGACAGTATTGGATAGAATGACGGCATGCACAGAATACAGTTCTTGTGTCATGTGTTCAGAACCACGGCTGCAATAAAGTCACAGGATGCAACATGAGTGAGTTCTGCCACAACCCTGGGTTCACGACATATTTGATTTTGAGTTAATTTTTGGTCATTGTGCTTTCAGAAACCTTTTACCACTGCCAAATTTTTAGTGATACCCCAGTCAGTCACACAACCCTGTAATGGAGTATGTGTGTGTGCTTGACCCATAATTTAAAACACTGATATATATATATATATATATATATATATATATATATATATATGTTAATTATTGTGAGATTACAGATCCATGGATTTAGATTAGAAAAATTAATGTATTTTAGTTAATCAATATTCCCCCTGTCCCAGGACCACTCCCTTGAAGTAATAACATTAATAACAAAGGGTATTATGGTATTTTGTCTTTCTTGTTATTCAACCAGTGTGTGTGTGTGTGTGTGTGTGTGTGTGTGTGTGTGTGTGTGTGTATGTATGTGTGTGCTTTGGGGGAATCTGGGGTTTGTCCTGAGAGTTCACTGGGGAGTGTCTGCTCCTAGCCTTCACAGACTCTTCTTACAGTCTGACTTCTGGTGTGACATCTTCCTATGTCAATCAAGTTCTTTTGGGTTTTGCCTGATTATAGCATGGATACTTTCATAGTGTTCTGGTTTATTTGTTATGTTTGGCTGGACTGGCTTTGAACTTCATAATAAGCAAAGGATAAGATGGAATGGAGGGAATTTGAGGTGTTCAGTCTACCTTGATGAACTTAGAGTGATACTCCAGAATGAGGCTCCTTTTGGTCTGGCATCAGGCTGGCTCTGGCTCTTCTGTCCTGAGGAGCCTTTATGCTAAGATTTTTGGTTAGTATTAGTGTTGTTACCCTTGCCTCAGGCTCTGCATCCTTTCTCCTGCTGTTTCTTCCACTTTGTTCCTGGTCTCAAGCCCACTGCAGTATGTCCACTTTCTTGGTAGGCATGTGTGAAGATCCAGGTATCTAAATTCCTGGAGGGCTTGGGAAAGATCTTTGAGGCATACCTTAACAGTAATTACAAGCGAAGCATCTGTTTGGAGTTGATGTCCTACTTGTCAGTCACCATGGTCTAAATTGGAGGTCTCAGGAAGAAGATGGTGAAACTCAGAAGCTTTTCCTCTCCAGTCATAGCAGAAACAGCTCCACTTCTGTGTGGATATACCACTTGGAGCAGAGGAGAATGCAGGAATGCAAATTGAGCTCTTCGCTGGAATGTGTGCTCAGGCACTCATTTGGAAACATCAGCACACCTTCCTTTAAGGGGCCGTTGAAGTGTGCGTGTTGACACCTGGCATTATCATTTTGTCAAGAACCCTCATACAATATGCATGGACCTCAGACACCAGCCACACAGTATGGGAGCTGATAATGATGTTTGTGCTTAAAAATAATAGTGTTGATTGACTAAATCCAAAAACTAAAGTTGAAAAACTTTCTTTACCCTCTACCTTAAAATTAAGAAAAAGATGGCCATCTGCAGCCATGTATTTCTTGTTGTTGCAAGTAAATGCAACCATGGGAGCTTACTTTATGTTAAAAGCCTCCATCTGCTAGAAGCAATTTCTCCATACTTGCAGAAAAAAAATGAATAAAATAAGGACCTGCTTGCTTCTGACCTTGACTCCCAGACAGATTATACTACAACACTGGTTTCCTTTCCCCACTGACAGGTATTAATCCTGAAATGATAACGCCTTGAGTCTTTTTTTTTTTCCCCTGACAGTTTCATCCTTTTACCTAAATGGAGGTGAATTGGGCTTCATAGTATTTCTGGCTGGCATATGTTTCTTGGCTATGTAGGGAGTGAATTTTGTTTTAATGAGCAATATTCTGCAGCGGTTCCCAGCATCTTTTCCTGTTGTACAAATACTTGCCACCCTCTCCCCCTCCCTTTTCTGTTGCTTTGTGCCAAGTAGAAATGGTAAATCATTCTAAATGGGAGTAGTCTTTAAAAATCCTCTCCGGAGTCTTGGAACAGTTACTGGAGTGAAGGGGGAGTAGGCAAATAGAACGAGCTGCAAATGAGTTGATGCTTTGTTCCCATCATTTCAGGGCCAGCCCGAAAGTCTTCCTACCTCTCTTCCATTTTCTGTTCACCTCCACCACCTGGTACCATCCTCCTGGGATCTTCTGTTCTTTCCTAGTGGATATACAGAACGGGAGCGCTGTCTAAAAGGGGCTCATTGTCATTCAGGCTTTCTTTGGTCCAGACAAGCTGCTTGGGCTTTTCCTCAGCTCTGTAGCAAGCTGGAGCTGAAAGGAGGACCTCAGAGGTTACTCTTATTTTACAAGTCAAAAACCTCGAGGCCAGGAGCAGAGACTGACAGCCCAAGGCAAAACTTGCACTGGACATGATCAGTTTTTCTCTCTGACACAGGGACTGTGAGAATCACACAGAAATAGCGAATCTTAAGCATTCTGGTAGCACTGGGATGCCAATGTCAAACAGGATTTCCTTAGTCTCCTTGACGTTGACCTTGAGAGAAACGGAATGAATGAGTAAAATATTAGATGTAAGGGTGAAAAAAACAAAAAACCAAAACCAAGAAGGGTTTAGGAACAACTTCAAGACAGTTCATTGTAGAATCATGGTCAGTCTCCGTCTTACACTGCAAATCACTTCTTAACTCAATGCATTTAATTTAGTGATGGACGAGCTTTCTGGCAAAAGACATAAATACACACACACACACACACACACACACACACACGTACATTTATGTCTGCACACATATATATGAAAAATTTGAAGGAAAGCGTGAGAGGAACCACTTCTTGATTAAAAACAGCAAACTCTAGGCTGTGATCCAAACTTGCAATGTGATCTTAGTCATGCCTCAGTTTCTCCATTTGTCAAAGACCTCACAGTCTTAGACCCTAGTGATGAGCGTCACCTGAGAATGTGTTGGAACCTTCAACTTTGAGAGGCCACCGGGACCTGTGACTGGGCAGCTCTGTCGTCAGTGCTCAGTCAGTCAACAACGCCCTGCAGATGTTGCTGACGCGCTCAGGTTTGGGAATAACCAAGTGACCTTCTAAAAATAGTCAGATCCTAGATGCTCGGGCTAAGCACAGCGACTAGCTTTTCCTTACCTTGGAGGTCAGTTTTGGATGGAAAGTCTGTCATTCCAAGATTCCCTCTGATTTTATGTAATTCTGATTTCAACTCTTTATCAACACAACACTTTCTGCCAGTGTAAATCAAATCAGTTTACATTTTGGAATGTGAGACAGTCAACATACAAGGCCTTCCGGCAGCATGCCGTCTCTGTTAACTTTAACTGTCAATTTGACACAGCCTAGAATCATCTGACAATCGAGTTCTGAGGGACTGCCCAGATCAGAGTGCTCTCTCTGTCTCTGTGTGTGTGTGTGTCTGTGTGTGTTTGTGTGTGTGTACGTGCACGTGCGCGTTGGGGTTGTCTTGATTGTTAGCTGATGTGGGAGCACCTGCCCATTTGGGTGGCACCATTCCCTGGGCAGGCAGTCTGGGGCTATATGAAGAGTGCTGACTCCAGTATAAGCCTGAGTGAGCCAGCAAGCAGCGTCCCTCCGTGGTTTCTGTTGTAAGATCTTCCTTGCATTGCTGCACTGACTCCCCTCTGTGATGGGTCATAGCCTGTAAACTCAATCAAACCCATTCCCTCCCTAAGTGGTTTTTTTTTTTTATGTCAGCAACAGAAAGGATCAACTATGAACTTGGATCTCTCTAGTTTCGGATCCAGAGAATCAAGTGTTTGCCGTCATGAGTGCCTAGTGAGGGAGGACTGTTTCCAGAAAAGGAAGGCTTGGGTGAGCTATCAAATTCTTCCTACAGTTTTGCGTTTTTTCTGACCTGACTTCAGTGAGACAGTGTTTTTAGTAGCGTGAACAGGAGCCCAGTTCCACACTGCTGCATTTGACCTGCCTTTCACCCCATCTGACCTTTGACTAATTTGTCTTGTCTTCAGATTTCATCACTGAGCAATCATGGAGTCAGAGTGTGAAGTTCATGTAGAAGTGCTCAGTGCAGTGGTGTTTGAGTGTCAAGCAATCAGTGTTTGCGTATCAGAGTTAACACACCGGGAAGTATGCTATGTGGGCCAAAGACTTAGCTATCACAACTGCGTCTCAGAAAAGGGGCCAGAGAGCAAATCCCAGAACTCTTCCCTTGTGTTCTCTATGTGGGACTTTTGCCTTCTGATGGTGCTGAATTCTGACTCAGTTCATTAGAATCATCTGCTAAGTTCAAGAAGCTAATAGACTTCTCAGAAGAGGGTTCACTATTATGTGCATGCGTTGCCCTCTCTTCCTTTTTTTTTGTGGTACCCATTACTCTCAAAATGATTTGTTTACTTTGTCCTTGCTTGGATATGGCACCTATGTGAACTGGAGTCCTGCCTGGTAATTCTGTCTTCATGGGTTAGCTCAGTTTTTGGTATAAGTACCGATGAGATGATCTTAGCACAAATATGTGTTCTGAAATGGTTTCAGGTGTGCTGAGTTACTAAGCACAGCACCTTTGGGGTGTGGAGGTGAAGTCCAGGCACAGAAGTTTCCAAACTCCCAGAGCAATTGTCTCTAATCTGTAGTAGCTCCATTTGTTTGCCAATATTGTTCTAGTTAGGGTTTCTACGGCTGTAACAAAACACCGTAGCTGAAAGCAACCTGGGGAGAAAAGTGTTTATTTCTTCTTGTGCTTCCAGGTAAAAGTCCATTATTGAGGTGGAATCAGGACAGGAACTTATGGCAGGGACCTGGAGAAGCAGAGGCCATGGAGGAGTGCTGCTTACTGGTTTGCTCAGGCTGCTTTCTTATAGCACCCAGGACCACCAGGCCTGGAGTGGCACCACATACAGTGAGCTGGGCTCTCGCACATCAGCCATTAATCAAGAAAATGCACCACAGGCTTGTCCACAGGCCAGTCTGGTGATGGCATTTTCTCCATTGAGGGTCCTCCTTCCAAAATGACTCTAGCTTATGTCAAGTTGACATAAAACTAGCTAGTACACATATGAAGTAAAATAGTCCAAGTGTGCCAACATGAAAAAGATTGGGAACACTGCAGTGCATGCTGAGTAGATAAAATAACCATATGAATGATGACTTGGAGGTCCCCACTCATGAGAATGTGTGCTGACATATGGAACGATGTACAGAAACAAGGAAGTAGGTAGGACCTACCACAGAACAGATCCAGTGACCGTGGAAGTGATTCAAGACAAAGCTGAGGTCATTGCTTGTAGGCAAGGAAGACCCATATCCCTTAGCAAACATCATTTGAGAGCTCACTGGGGGAGAAGAAAGCAAGGTGGTTAGAACTAATTTCAGAAGGAAGAGTCTGGTGAGTAGAAGCACCTGCCAATCTTGTGTAAAAATGGTTGAACAATTTGCTGGAGGAGGAGTTAGTCATTTTTGAGTCTTTGAGATTGACAATACAGTCTTCACGGAGGTCTAGAAAGGGTTAAGGGACTGCAGGTCACTTGGTAGGCAGCATTACCATTCTAGTGGGTAGGTGCAACTGCCATTTATCATAAACTCATTGCAAAAAATTCTTCCCTTCTTAGTGACACTGTAATTTAGCCTATCATTTTAGCAGAATGGCTTGCTGCTATTGGTTGAGGGGAAACTGTTATTACTCATTTGTCATTTTGGGGGATTGAATGAACAAAATGTTAATTGCTCAAGTTGTTCAGGTAAGGAGATGGGTTGAGAAGTTTTAAATAGCTCAAACTTTTAGAGATTTACTATTCAAACAGGGGTGAAACAGAAAGGAAGAGATCCCCAGTTCTCCCTATCTCATTCACTGTGGGATCTGACACTGTTTCTTGAAGGCAGAATTTGAGGATCAAATTTGAGGACTTTCCTGTCCTGTTTCAACTCACTGTCTAAGATGGTTCTGATACAGCTGCACACTCTTGGGGTACATTATTACTAATAAGATGTTCCACTTTGGTTATCTAGGTCTGGGAATACTTGTGTTGTGGGCACCCATTACTCAAGGGTGTATCATGGAGTCTGAATGAGGCCTGTTTGTTGGGGATGTGAATCATAAAATCACAAACCACAAGCCAGACCCTAAACATGTAGCCCATGAGAACCTGTCATCTCTTTCCTTGTGTGGGTTGCCATGGTGATTGGTGGTGGTGATAGCAATGGAATTTGGAGGAAACAGGGAGAGTTAGGACAATATTGGGACTAAAACCTTTTTGAGTTTGTTTTTCTAGTAGTCTTAAGCCAGTTAAAATTTTCAGCATTCTTTGAGATATGGCGTTGCTGGTTCTCTGACATTGGCATTGGATTCTGGACTGCTTTTCAAGAGAAATGGGTGGGTTCAGGGAGGATTGTCCAGCCGAGGGTGATAGCCCTGTGTGGCCAAACTAGCCAGGTACTGAACTTCAGCATTCACAGCTATTATTTCCTCCTTTTTTGTGGGAATACAGTTCTCGCCAGTGGAGAGAGACTGAAATAATGAGGAAGCTGCTGGTGACCACCTAATGGTGGGCCAGGGGAGGTGTGCCTCAGCATACAGATGAAACACTCCCAGGGAAAAGCCTAATGGGGGGTGAGGCTTGATAAATAAAACACGAGGCAATGAAGGAACTCTGAGGAAGCACGCTCCTGGGGTGGGGGTGGAGAAAGTAACTCAAACGTGAGATGGGAATGAAAATGTCATTATAGAACGAGGGAAAAGAAAGGACGTCAGAGAAGAAGTGGGAAGTGAAATTGAACCCACACTTAATAACCTCTCGTGGTGATCTGACTTGATTCTTCTGAGAGCTCTATGCTTTCAGAGGGTCTGCCTTATGCTGTTTGTTAAAACAACGCACTTATGTACAGACCTTTTATCTCGGTGGTGTTCAAAGTCGCACTACAGAGCTGGGCAAAGGGAGAATTACTTTCTACACAATGTAAGTCAACTTGCTCATCTCGTTTACCCCGACTTCCTTGTATAAAGAAAGATAGTGGCTCCAGTAGTGTGTGAAGGAGAGGAGTAAAGCCAGAGATACAGTCTCCTGATTTTTCTTTTTTGTTCTTTCTTCCTCATATTCTTGATTATGGATTTGTAAGTAATATTCCCACTGATTGGATGTAGCATTTTTTTTTTGTGACTTGTGAGCAAAGCCGCGAAGACATATGTACAATAATAGGGAATAGAAAATTCAAAGACACTGTGTAAGTCTACATACAGAGCTCTGGATTCAGTGAAGAAAGATGGAGTCTGGTCATGTGCAGTTAAAACCAGCACTGGAAGACATGCTGATGTAGGTAGTTTCGGAACCATTCTTGTGACACACTGTCATTTTTGTGGTGTACCATGATGTTAGAGGGCTGTGGTTTGAACAGTGGTTTAGTCACTTTGTAACAGTGTGATTTGGGGTAGAAGGCTTTCTATCTGTGCCTGTTTCCTGTGTAGAAAAGGATGCTAGCATCTATCTCAGTGAGTTAGATTCTAAGATGATGCAGAAATCCACGTGGAGGCAGAAATGAATGCGGTGTTTCAGAACAATTATTACAGAGGAGTCAGCGGGTGAGGGTGTCTGTGTGGGTTAATTTGATTTCACTGTAAATTGTTCAGAAATTGTGTCGTGTGACTTCTCCTGGAGAGACATGAGCAAACATCTATTTACCAGATAGGGTATTGATGACAGATCAGAGAAAGCTTTCCATCCAAGTCTACCTTATTGAATGTGAGTCCTTTGAGGTTACTTACAGGAGTATGGGTGAGGGGCTGCTTACTGGAGTGTGGACAACAAAGGTGACCATACCACTGAAAAGCCCGCTTCACATGGTCGATGACTCATAACAGCTGTATCCCTGGAGCTCTCTGCACGATTTAGAGGCAGCTTCTCTGGTCAGAGAGTCAAGTTTCCCAGCCACCATTACTGCTAATTATTTGGGGAAGGGCCTTGTTTGTGAATCTTGTTTTAGGAATTTCCTGAGACTTGAGAGTTTTATTTTACTTCCTAAAACATATATATTTCATTTATTTTCTCTATCTCAACTAGCTTCTCTTGTGGAAGAAAGACTTTTTTTTTTTTTTTTAAGACAGGGTTTCTCTGTGTAGTTTTGGTGCCTGTCCTGGATCTTGCTCTGTAGACCAGGCTGGCCTCGAACTCACAGAGATCCACCTGGCTCTGCCTCCCGAGTGCTGGGATTAAAGGCGTGCACCACCACCGCCCGGGGGAAGAAAGACTTTAAATCAGAGGCAGTAGCTACATAACAGATACCCAGGACTCAAATTCATCACCTCTTCTTTTAATATGAGATGGCTTTGCTGTGGATATCGCTCTGTATAAATAAAACACTGATTGGCCAGTAGCCAAACGGGAAGTATAGGCGGGACTAACAGAGAGGAGAATTGAGGGAAGAGGAATTGAGAACAGGGAGGGAGTCTGGAGCCGTCACAAGGACAAGGAAGATGTAAGATACCAGTAAGCCACAAGCCACGTGGCAAAGTATAGATTAATAGAAATGGGCTGAATATAAGAGTAAGAGCTAGACAATGATAGGCCTGAGCTAATGGCCAAGCAGTTTAAATAATATAAGCGTCTGTGTGTTTATTTTATAAGTGGGCTGTTGGACTGCCGGGGCTTGGTGGGACCAGGAGAGAAAACTCTCCAGCTACATGGCTTCACTTCTACTATCATTAGTGAGTGTGTCACTGATAATAACAGGGAGTTTTAGTACTTACTGAGCCCTTGCCATTTGCCAGGTGACATGGCATGTACTTAATATGGATTCCTTCATTCAACTTCCTGTCTCTACCCTGTGAGATAGACATTGTTATCTTTATTATGTAGATCAGAAAATAGAAACATGGGGATGTGCCTAGTATATATAATCTTAGAGAAATGGAGTATCTCCACTTCCCAAATTCTTTTTGTTTTCTTTTTATCCCTATTGTACAAATCAAAATAATGGAATCTATTGTCTTACTGAAGGCTAGCAAATAGTTCTCCTATAATAGGGCAAAAATCCCAGAAGTTGCAACAGAGAACAGGAGAGGGAAATCAGAATATGCTAATAAAATACCCACAAAGTTATTCACTTTAATGGTACTCTCTGTTTATTTATTTATGTTAATTTTAACTTAGTTTTTAGTTATGAGAATGTGTGTATCTCTCTGTGTGTATGCCTCTTGGGTGCATATGCCCACGGGGGCCAGAAGAGAGTTACGTCCCCTGGAGCTGGAGTTAGAGGCAGTTGTGAGCTGCCTAACATGGGGAAAATGGGTCCTATGGAAGAGCAACGAGTGCTCTTAACCACTGAGCTATCTCCTAGCCCAGTACCTTCTTCTATTATCTGTAGTGAAGTTCTGTCCAGTTTCTGCAGGAGTGTGTCATGCAAACTACCTGTGTGTTTACCTAGAAGAGATTTTAAAAAGTGTTTAGAAAAAAGAAATGTTGAGATCTCAGGTCAAGGGGTCAGGTATATATATATATATTTTTTGCAAAATTCCAAATAATGAATATTTTAGGCTTTGCCTAAATCATAATGTCTTTGTCACACTGTTCAGTTTGGCTTTGACATGAAAGCAGCCATAGGCCACATGTATGTGTGAAAGTGTTTCTACATGACTTCATTTAAAAAAAAAAAGCTATATTTTGCCATCTCTAGGCCTAGGGTGCACAATAGTTTTTAACATGCATTCCATTCAAGATCTGGTAACACAAATCCTCTGCCTGTACAATGGGTGGGTACAGCATTTTGAAAGATACAATTTGACTTGAAAATGATGAGCACTAGTTGGGGCTTTGCAAATTTCTGCACATGTTTTCACATGTTTCAAGAAGTTTAATATGAGCATAGTTCAAGAATTAGATGTATCTAGTCTAAATATACACATCACACACATGTGATTGGGGGAGGGGAGACAGAGAGAGAAGGAGGGAGGAAAAAGAGAAAAAAGGAAGAGAGAACGTGAGAGATAGATATAGAGAAAGAGAGAACATGAGAGGAAGAGACAGAGAGAATAAGAGAAAGAGAGGGATACTGGCTTTTAGCCAACTTGAAGTCTCACTGTGGAAAGATATAGACCTCGGGAACCATAAGACCCAAGATCAAAGCTTTGGGAGTAAGCTCCCTTCAGAAATGGCTCAGCACTGCATTAAAAATGGCCATGCTTCATCTGCCTCATCCTTCCAGGGCAGCTTGCTGGACCAGTGCCACCTTACCCCAGAGGCCAGTCTGACCTTGCCCATCCATCTCTCCTTGATAAAGCCAGGCTCCACAAATCATATAGCCTCCCATTGACTTTCTGTCAGGGTGAGGTAACCAACGTTCTTCTTTAAGCTCAGAGGCAAACACACAGTTCGCTTTTGCCCAGTTGCTATAATGAGAACTTCCAGGTCAAAGGACACACTGTGTCATGTCCCAGAGGCCACATGGTAAGAAGGTGTAAACATCTATGAAATCCTGTCTGTGCCAGGCTTTTGAGATAGCCAAGGAGTAAGTCTCAGCTTGGACCCACTGCTTTGGAGGTATGCATAGGGGGACAGGATATAAATTCAGAGTAAGAACAAAGAGCACATCTGTGCTTGTGGCAACTGACTGCAGGAAGCCCTGGTATCCCAGGCTACCTCCCGAGCATCAGCAGTTTCCTGTATTGTGGCCCATGCTACACTAGCTAAAACTCACAAAGACAAGTATGGAGGACAAGTTTAATGGAACAAATTATGTTGAGTTTTTCCCTGCCAAGTTCACTGTTTCTCAGTAACTTCTGCAGGTCCCGTGCTTTCTCTACTTTTTTAATAGCTGGCAAGAGATTTTCTTTACAGGAAGAGATGTGAGTCAGAACTTGAGTGTGGCCCTTATATTTTTCCCAGGGAAAGACCATTCTTTCCTGGCCAGAAGATACGTTTCCTGCAGTCTCCAGTAAGTCAAGAGTGGCCGTGGGGCACTTTCCTGGAGAGGCTGACACTTCCAGAGTCTACAGATGTATTCCTCTATTACAAGATAGGGTTCTCAAATATGTCTTTGAGGCTAACATGTAATAATGCACCTTGGTTGTTGTGATTTGAATAAGAATGGCCTCCATAAGTTCATATGTTTGAAAGCTTAGTCATCAGGGAGTGGCATGACTTGAGAAGGATTAGGAGGTGTGACCTTGTGGAGTAGGTGTGGCCTTGTTGGAGGAAGTGTGTCAGTAGGGGTGGGTTTTGAGGTTTCCAAAGCTCAAGCCACGCCCATTGTCTCTCTCTTCCTTCTGGCTGCAAATTCTGATGTAGAATTCTCAGCTACTTCTCCAGTACCATGTCTGCTTGCATGCCAACATGCTCCCCACCATGATGATAATGGCATAAACCTCTGAAACTGTAGGCCAGCCCCAATTAAATGTTTTCCTTTATAAGAGCATGGCTTCTCTTTACAGAGACTAAGACAGTTGTGTTTAACATTTTTTTTTTTTGCAAAAAGTAATTTATGCATGGATTAAAATCTGTGGATCAATCAAATACTATTTGGACAATGAGCATAGCATAATACTGTTAGGTATCTGGATATGTAACAGTGCCCAGAAAATAGGGCACGACTGAGCTGCTAGTCTGAGGGCTTTTAAAAGGGCTTTTGGCATAAACTGGTCTTTAGATATCCCTATATTGCTTATTTATCTTGTTGCTGTGACCAGATACTCAACATGAAGCAACACAAGAGAAGAAAGGTTTCCTCTGGCTTATAGCTTATTTTTATTACAAGAAAGACATGGAGGCAGGTGCATGAGGGATTTGGTCACATCACACCCATACCAGGGAGCAGAGAAAGATGAAGGCTGGTTCTCAGCTTGCTTTCTCACTTTTCTTTGCTCTGGGACCCCTGCCCATGGAATGGTGTAGTTCTCATTCAAGATGGGTCCTTACATATGAATCTTTTCTCCTCAAATCTTCTTTGTACCTGTGTTACTCTCTTGCTTTTTTGGCTCATTAATGGATTAAGTAGATGTTTTTACATTTGGTCATACTGTATCTGAAAAAATTATACTTTAAGGAATGCTATCACTGTCATATAGGTAGAATGTTATTCTCTCTCTCTCTCTCTCTCTCTCTCTCTCTCTCTCTCTCTCTCTCTCAGCAGATGACACAGCAGGAAGAACACTGAGCTAATTGTCCAGAAGACCTAGGTCTGAAGTCCAGGTCTACCAGTCTTTAGTCTTCCTGGTTAAGTTCCTCATCCTTAATTTCTACAGCTGCGCAAGAGATGAAGTAATAATGCCCATGTCGCAGGGCAGCTGTATAACCTTCTGATGCTGCTGCCTGGACCGCCCTGCTGTCCTCCCCATCAGATGCACATCCTCTCACATCAGCAGCTGATTAAAGTCCCTCAACCCTCTTGTGTGCCAAGACTTTCCTGTTTTATTGTAAATCATATTAAGTGACATTTCATGTTAAGCTCTGCAGGCTCTAAATAGATCACCTTATTCAATCTTTACCTACCTCTCAGAGATAAGCATTAGCATACCCTTACTAGAAATAAGAAACCTCAGTCAGAGGCTGAGATAGCCTACCTGGAAACACCCAGCTGAAGACTGCCATTCCTACTAGTGATGAGAACAGGAGATAGATAGACACTGGTCAGGCGGGGCAGGGTCCCCAAAGCAGCAGTTCTGAGGATGTCCTTGCTGCAGGCTAGGAATGCCAAAAGGGGATTCTGGTTCCTGTTTCTTTATTTCCTAAATGTACCTCTGCCTAAACTTATAAAGAGACTAAGTGACAGAAAATGAGAGGAGGCACCTGGTCACCTGGTTGAGTTAAGTGGACTGACCAGCTCATCCCTATACTCATACCTCACCTCAATTTATGCCTTATAGAAGTCCTTTAAAAAGGCCTCGGACTAACAGCTCAGTGGTACCCTACTTTCTGGGGACCCTTTCCACACAGGAGCTCTGCCCTCTCTCTCCTCCCTCCCTTCTCCATTCCCACCTCCCTCCCTCCCTCCCTCCCTCCCTCCCTCCCAAGCTCCTATCTATGAGTCCATAGTAAACACTCTAAAACTCACCCTCTGTGATCCATGCTTTTCATTCTCTGAGTTCGTAAGGCAAGAACCTGAATCCACTGGTGTGTGCTGGCTCTGGTTATTGTCAGGTTTCTGGGACTCCAGCTCCCCAAGAAAGTCTCTGTTGTTCCCTAAGGCACTCCAATGTGCCCATCATCACCAGTGTCTGACATCATAACCGAGTTTATACTCTCTTTCATTTGCTGAGCCACTGGGACACACAAACACCCCTGTGAGCATCTTGAGGGCAGCAAGGTTAGCCATTGAGAACACCTTCAAAGGAGGATGCCTCTTCTACATGTGCAACGTAGGAAAATATCACAAGGATTATTATTCATTTAGTGGCCGCCATGCGCCAGGCATGCTGCCTGTGCTGTCTCTCTGCACCTCATCACTTGTCAAGGCAGGTGGTGTAAACTCTGTTTCATGGGTACCGAAGAAGTTCCTGGAGATGAAATAACTTCCTTCAGGTCATGTAGCTAGTACCGATTCCATCTTCTGCTCATGAGTTCTGTCATTTGTAGCCCCCTATCTAGATGCAGAAAGACACGTAGCTGGCAAAGCCAGCAAGCATTCAGCACTGTACAAAGGTTGCAGATACTCAGAATGAGCTGAGCACGGCGTGGGTGGGTGGCCAACTGCTGAGGTCAATTTAGCCAATGTTTATTAAGCAGCTTTGGCTGGCCACATACTGAGGGAGCAGCTGGGGAAACAATGATGCTGTGGCCACTGAACTGAATGGAGGAGCTCACGGTCAAGTGTGAGGGACAGATGTATAAATGTGCAATCACAACCCAGCAGGACCAGCGATGTGCTGCAGGGCAGCATGGGTGTCTGGAATTAGAGAGGCTCAAGGAGGCAGGGAAGCTTTCCCACCCAAGCTGCATCTCAAACTGCATCTCATTTACCTGCCACAGGGAAGCAACATGCTCTCATTTGCCCTCCCTCTGTTTAAAATAAAGCTTTTAAAATGTATAACGTTTAAATGTATTGGTTTTGTGTGTGTGTAGGTATGCATGAAGACCAGAGGACAACTTGCAGGAGTCAGTTCTCTCTTTCCACTGTGTGGGTCTCCAGGGTCAAACTCATGTCATCAGGCTTAGCAGCAAGTATCTTTACCCATTGAGCCTTCGAGCAGCATTCTCTCTGTTTTTAGGGCGCCCTTGCAGTCCCCAATGAACCACCTGCACTTGATTTGCAAATGTTTTCCTTAGGTGGGTAGATTTACATTCCTAAATTATATTTTCTTAGGCTAATTTGAAAATCAATTTTCATTGCAAACTGATGGGATGCTGAAAGGTGTTGGGGTGTCAGGGTGAGTTTACCTTACAGTACAGAATGAAAAACTACCTGTAGACTGTGTAGAGACCATATCAAGCTAAGAGTACTCATTTGTAGGGCTTTGCCTTGATCCCTGTTATACCCTCCAGCTGGGCTGGAGTTGCTTGGATGTATGTTTGATGGGTCTCTGCAGGCCACCCTCCTTATGAAACCTACAAAATAACTGACATTAACAAATTCTCTTTCTTTCATAGTATCTACAAAAGATAAAATATTAAAATAGCCTAAAAGAATTTTTCCTTCCCTTTTTTAAGGCAGTGATCACCTTTAGTATATCCTTGTGTACATTTACATAAATATGAGTGTGTGTATATATACACATATATGTTTATATATGACACAGATATGTACATGTGTATGTGGATGGATATAGCCTGCTTTTTTTCATTTATATACAACAACACGCTGTAATATTGGCTTGTATCTTACTCTCCTTTTGTTTTCCATTTAACAATACATTTTGGAGATTACCTGGTCTGCCATGGTACCTGAAGACATATACCGTGTTACCTATATTCTTTTCAATGGCTGTGTGATATTCTCTTGACATTTTAACTTGATCCCTTTTCACATCCACCATGACTGTTGTTGGTCTTTGGTCATCATATGGAACACTGCAATGAATAGAGTTGAACATACCAATTAGTCTCTGTGCCAATGTCCCTTTTGGATGCTGTTATGGCTTTGTCAACTTGAGATAATCTATACTCACCCTGGAAGAGAGCCTCATGAAGGATTATCTATATCAGATTGACCTGTTGGCATATTTGTGAGAGATTGTCTGGATTGCTGTTATGGATTTGTCAACTTGAGATAATCTATACCCACCCAGAATGTGAGTGTGCCTTCTGGTGTACCCCAGATAGAAGGGTACAGAAGGAAAAAGCTTTTTTTTTTTTTTTTTTTTTTTTGCTAGCTTGGTTGTTATTCTCAGATGGTGAGTTCATCTACCCTGTTGCTGCCATTGATCATTTGTGGTGGTATATTGTGTACCCCAGTAAAATTTGCCTGAAGATCAGAGGACAGAACAAGCCACTAGATTAAACATAGAGGCCAGGCAGTGGTGGCACACACCATCTGGATCTCTGTGAGTTCAAAGTCACCTTGGACTACATGAGATTGATTCAGACTAGGAGAGAAACAGAGCCAGACAGTGGTGACACACACCTTTAATCCCAATACTTGAGAGTCACATGCCTTTAATCCCAGCACTTGAGATCTCATACCTTTAATTCCAGTATTTGGGAAGCGCACATGCCATTAATCCCAGCACTAGGGAGGAAGTGATGTTTGGAAGGAGAAAGGTATATAAGGCGTGAGGAGACAGGCTTTTCAGCTGGAGAGCTTTTCAGCTAGAGGCCTTTAGGCTAGAGAGCTTTTCAGGCTGTCGAGTCCTAGAGGTAAGAGGTGGCTGTGGCTTGTTCCTTTGTCTCTCTGATCTTTTAGCATTTACCCCAATATCTGGCCCTGGGTTATTTTTTTAATTATTATTATTAAAAGACCATTTAGCAATTTGTGTTACAATCTTTCTTTCACTGACATTAGAACCAGCTTCTTTGGGCTTCCTATGTGGAGTGAAAACCAGTAGTTTTCTCGGAATACTCCAGGCCTTTAGCACCAGATTAGGACAGCTGAGGCACCTGGCCTTGTGGATTGAGCAATAACAGTGCTCTTGGCCTCTCTGGTATGAGACAGCCTTTGTTGGATTGCTTTAGCCATATCACAAAGCCAATCTAATAAATCCCCTTTTAATATATGCTAATTCTGTAGTTTCCCTTCCTCTAGAGAGTCCTGAAGCATACAGATACAGTCCTACAAGCAGAATCTTCAAATGAATGCTATATTATCTTGAATTTTGCTCAAAATTACCCAACTGCTCTCTCAAAAGTGGTGGTGGCAATTCACACTATTATTAAAAAACATAGAAAGACACCTGCTCCTTCCCATATTCTGGGTGTGATTTTGAACCACTTCCAGGACATGGTTCAGTGATGGGAGGTGTTTTGAGTGACAAGTTGGATACAAACCAGATGCCAGAGACTGGACATTGACATGCAAAATAAATCACCTGATTAGCTGTGAACAGTTGGATGTCAGTATTTTGGGGCCAAAATCTTGCTTTGTGTTTTTCAGGTGTGACAAGGATGCCTCTTTATGTCTATTGTGGCACCAGGTTGAGTCTGGACTTGTCTTTTCACTTGTAAATGACATATGTTCACCTCAGATTTGTGTTTTCAAGAAGGTCGGCTTATTTGTTTCCTCCAATGAGTCTTTGTCTCTTCAAAGGTTACCTCTGATCTCTGTGTTATTCTGGCCACCTAACACTGTAGCTTTCTCCTTCTCCACCTGCCTTTCCAATGGGTCTTGAATGGATGACCTTATCACTCCAGGAAGCAAACATACACTGTGCAGATCTGCCAAACTCAATATTCTTTTGCTTAAATGTTAGATAGATTTATGTTATTGCTCTGGAAAGCAGTGATCCAGGGAGGAATTAGTGTTTTGAGAGGACTCTGGTCTCATTAGCACGGCAAGAGAAGGATGTGTGCACCTGCCCAAAGCCATGAGACAAGGTCTTTCCCCTCTCCTCTTATCAAGTCATTTGAATCTTGCTTGCTCCTAAGCTTTGGAAATGCTGAAGACTCTGGGCATATGGCATCACCATCTCTGCTTTTGCGACTTTCAGTGTGGGCAAAAAGAAAAGCCATATCATGATGCTCTCTGATGTGAGCTTAGATGCTACAACAGTCCAAGAAGTGGCCAGGCTCCACCCCATTTGATGAGAGACTTTAATAGGGAGCTTTTCCTCTCAGCGGTTGCCGTGGAGGCATACAACATTTTAGCAGTTAAGTTCACATGTGAGACTGACCATTATAAACAACTGTTGTTCTCGAAATGTTTTCCTTTACCATTGTGCCTTACTGTGTGTGGCAGGAATTCTCTTAGGTATTTGTAAGCATATGAGAATTGAAGAGGTAATGTAGTCAGGGAAGAGGTACCCAGAATTAGGATTTATATGCTTCACAAGGGGTTGGTTTGTCTTAATCAACACTTTCTAGTTGTGTGACGTTGGACACACTACTTAATCTGCTAGGGTTTACCTTTACAATTTTATAAAATGATAATAGTGCTTGTTCACTTTTATCAGAAGATTATCAAGTAGAAAAAGTGAACTACTACTTGATCATTTTAAGTCAGAAATTCCTAATACTCTATTGACAATATATACTAGGCAATTCACTTATACATAATTTAATTCTTTTCTTAAAGTAGGGTCTCATGTGGTCCAGGCTTGAACTCGCTTGGTAGCAGAGGGTGACCCTGAGCTTCTGATTCTCCTGCCTTCACCTCCTGAGTGCTGTGATATAAGCCAACATGACTGGTTTGATGTGGTTCTGGGGAGTCAAACCCCAAGTTTCACACATGACAGACAAGCACTCTACCAACAGAACTATAGCTCCAGTCCCGTGTTCCTTAATTGTTGTACCTGAAATCTGAGATAGCCCTATCATCCCCATTTTGCAGATAAAGAAGAGATGTTCAGAAAAGAAGGAAGCTGCATCAAGGCCCCACAGCTGCACAGCAGGGAAGTGCTGAAGCTCTTTTGTTACCCTCACTGAGTAAAGAGACTAAAAATGAAGGTCAGCCCTTACCTTCGAGTACCAGATCCCATTTCATGTGTCTCTAACCTAGTAGTGCTGGCTGTGCCCTCCACAGAGTATTTGATGATGCTTGGAGACTTTTTTTTTTTTTTTTTGGTTTTCATGAGGAAAGGGTATATGAATAGCCTTTATTCCAGATGTCCAGCCTTTTGGATTTCCTAGGATACTTTGATGAAGAAGAAATTGTCTTGGGCCATGGTCTAGAGGTGTTTAACTTGCAACTGATGACTTGTAAGAGCATACACATGTTTATTTTATGACATTTTGACAAGTCAAGGTATCCTGGGCTACTGTGATCTGTGGGCCATGGGTTGGACATATGTGTGATTCTAATGGGTAAGGGTCAAGGGTGCTGTTAAGTATCCTAGAAGACAGTCTCAGTGTCAATGTTACTGATGAAGAGACATCCTAAGTTAACCATGAGTTTTCAACATTTATCTATAGAGAAGACACCAGAAGACAATCTTTCCCTAGTTCAGATATTTTTCCTCTATAGAAAACCTGTAGAATTTATTATTATTATTATTATTATTATTATTATTATTATTATTATTAGACAGGGTTTTTCTGTGTAGTCCTGTGTAGACCTCACAGTTCTAGGCTGGCCTCAGCCTACAGAGATCTGCCTGCCTCTGCTTCCCGAGTGCTGGGATTAAAGGGGTGTGCCACCACCTCCCAGCTAGAATTTATTTGTTATGTTTGTGTTTTGTATCTCCATTTACCAGAAGGTAAACTTCACAGAGCCATAGACCCTCCCTTAGTGTTTAGAATAGAACTTAAGCTTTGTAAGTGTGCAAGAAGTATTTGTTGCACAAATGAGTGAAAGATTAAGTTCATGGTGACAACTTGGACATTGCTGGCTGTAGAGAAAGCAAACAGTCATGTTGAAGTATAGTATTTCTCTGTTAAGTTTCTGTCTGGCAGATCTGTCCAGTGGTGAGAGTGGGGTGTTGAAGTCTTTCACTACTAGTGTGTGGGGTCTGATGTGTGATTTATGCTTTAGTAGTGCTTCTTTTATATATGTGTGTGCCCTTGTATTTGGGGCATAAATATTCAGAATTGAGACTTCATCTTGGTGGATTTTTCCTGTGATGAATATGTAATTCCTTCCAGATCTCTTTTGATTGATTTTAGTTTGAAGTCTATTTTGTTAGTTATTAAGATAGCTACACCGGCTTGCTTCTTAAATCCATTTGATTGGAAAGTCTTTCCCCAGCCTTTTACTCTGAGGTAGTGTCTGTCTTTGAAATTGAGGTGTGTTTCTTGTATGCAGCAGAAGGGTAGATCCTGTTTTCATATCCATTCTGTTAGCCTGTGTCTTTTTATAGGTGAATTGAGTCCATTGATATTAAGGGATATTAACGACCAGTGATTGTTAATTCCTATTATCTTTTGGTGGTAGTGTGTGTGTATTTCTCTTCTTTGGGATTTACTGCTGTGGGGTTATCTATGCCTATGTTTTTGTGGGTGCATCTGACTTCCTTAGGTTAGAGTTTCCCTTCTAGTGCTTTCTGTAGGGCTGGATTTGTGGCTAGGTATTGTTTAAATCTGGTTTTATCTTGGAATGTCTTGTTTACTCCGTCTATGGTGATTGAAAGTTTTGCTGGATATAGTAGTCTGGGCTGGCATCTTTGGTCTCTTAATGTCTGCATTACATCTGTCCAGGACCTTCTGGCTTTCAGAGTCTCCATTGAGAAATCAGGTATTATTCTGATGAGTCTGCCTTTATAAGTCACTTGGCATTTTTCCTTTGCTGCTCTTAATATTCTTTCTTTATTCTGCATGTTTAGTGGTTTAATTATTATGTGGCAAGGGGACTTTTTTTGGGGTCTAGTCTATTTGGTGTTTTATAAGCTTCTTGTATCTTCATAGGTATTTCCTTCTTTAAATTGGAAAGTTTTCTTCTATGATTTTGTTGAATATATTTTCTGTGCCTTTGAGTTGGTATTCTCATTCTTCTATCCCTAATTTTCTTAGATTTGGCCTTTTCATTGTGTCCCAGATTTCCTGTATGTCTTGTGTTATGACTTTTTTGGCTTTAGTATTTTTTTTTGACTGATGAATCTATTTCCATTATTCTACCTTCCATGCCAGAGATTTTCTCTTCCATCTCTTGTATTCTGTTGGTTATGCTTGCATCTGTAGTTCCTGTTGGTTTACTCATATTTTCTATTTCCAGCATTCCCTCAATTTGTGTCTTTTTCATTGCTTCTATTTCAATTTTCAGGTCTTTAACTGTTTCCTTCACCCATTTAATTGCTTTTCCTTGGTTTTCTTGGCTTTCTTTAAGGGATTTATTGATTTCTTCCATTTTTTTGTTTGTCTTTTTCTCAATTTCTTTAAGGGAATTTTTCATTTCCTCTTTAAAGGCCTCTATCATCTTCATAAAGTTATTTTTAAGGTTGATTTCTTCTGCTTCTTCTACATTGTGATTTTCAGGTGTTACTGTTGTAGAACCCCTAGATTCTGGTGGCGCCATATTGCTCTTTATGTTGTTGTTTGTATTTTTGCACTGGTGTCTACCCATGTCTTCCTCCAATAGGTATAAGAGGTGCCTGTGTCTGAGTGTGCTGCTCTTGGTCCAATCTGTTCTTGCTGTGTCTGTGTCTCAGGGAGCCACTCTGGATCCAATTGTAGCTCTTGGTCTAATTGGAGCTGGCAGATTCTGTGTCTCAGGGAGCTGCTCTTGGTCTAATCCAAGCTGGCAGATTCTGTGTCTCAGGGAGCCGCTGAGGTCACAGGGGGATGGGTAGATTTGGGGTAGGGAGTGGGTCTTATAGATTGCAGGTTCTGATGGGGTGTGTTGGTGGGGAAGACTTCCTGTAGGAGTCTTCCCTGCTGGCCAGTAACTAGGGCAGTGATAGATGGGAGTTCTGGGGCTGGGGTTGTGCCCCAGGGCTTAAGTCCTAGAGACAGAACTCTCTGGATGGGAGAAGAGTCACTCACCTCTTGGTCCAATCAGAGCTGGCAGGTTCTGTGTCTCAGGAAGCCACTGAGGTCACAGGGGGATGGGTAGATTTGGGGTAGGGAGTCGGTCTTGTAGAATGCAGGGTCCAATGGAGGGTGTTGGTGGTGAAGCCTACCCACAGGAGTCTTCCTTGCTATGCGGCAACTGGAACAGAGATGGGTGGGGGTCTCCAGGCAAGGGTTGTGCCGGGCACTGGTTGTACTTATGGCCTAGGGCCTAGAGCCCTTTATTTGTTTTAAAGAGAAGGAATTTAAGGAACTTTCCTATCTTGGAGGAGTGTTCAGCAGAGCCTTCAAGCTTTTATTTACACTGAGATGATGGTGATTTCAGGAGGGAGACTTCAACATTCTGGTGTAGGGAACACATATGAAGGAAAAATACAGTTTGTTGCTATGATGGCAGCTGGGTTCAATACCATAATAAGTGTCCCCAAAGGGGAAGACCAAATAGGTTTTTGAGTGCTAACTTAATTCATGAAACCTTTGTCACCGAGTCTACTCATTTGTCATTCCTTCTTCATCAACTCATGTTCAAGTATTTGGGCTGGTTTGAAGTCCACGTTAACCTGGTGAAAGTCTGAGAAGAGAAATATATGAAACAAGAGCAGGAAGAATTTTGGGGGAGGGAATGACTCTCCAAGTCTCAGTTGTTCATAAATCACTACAAAAGCACCGCAATCCCTTGGCGGACATGAAGTATTAAGATATGTGTTAGCCATGTATTATCTTCTAGATAATGGCTTCTGTTCTAGTCTCATTCTGTCTCAGGGATGAGACACTCTGACCAAAGAAGCTTGAGGAGGAAAGGGTTTAGTTAGCTGACAAGTAATAACCCATCATTGAAGTGTGTCAGACAGGAACTCAGGCAGGATCGTGAAGTAGAAACCATCAAGGAACCCTTCTAGCTGGCTGACTCATGATCATGCTCAGCTACATGTACTATATAATGCAGGACTACCTGCTCAGGGATGTTGCCACCCACAGTGGCTGGGCCCTCCTGCATCAATTCATAATCAAGACAACCCCTCACAGACATGCCCATGGGCCAACCTGACCATAGCAAATCCTCACTTGAGGTTTTTCCTCTCAGATGATTCTAGATAGTGTCAAGTTGAGAACGAAAACTATCAGGGGCAGCTCCAAAATCTATAACACTTGATTACCTTTCTTCTTCCTGGATCAGTTGCTTATTTCTCTAGTCACCTGCATAGTCTGGTTTTTTCTTTATTCTTTTTTTTTCTTTTTTGGTCTCTCCAGAACTTTTAAATTTCTAAACATCCATTTCTATCTATGGGCCTGTGATTTTTTCCTCTCTTTTAACATTCAAAATCTAGAGCCCAAGATCAAAAACACTGAAGACAGCTTATGTTGGAGAGAATGTGGAGCAAGGGGAACACTCCTACACTGTTGGTGGGAATGCAAACCTGTACAACCACTGGAAATCAACATGGCAGTTTCTCAGAAAATTGGGAATCAATCTTCCACAAGACCCAGCTATACCACTTTTGGGCATATAACCAAGGAATGCTCAACCATACCACAAACACACATGCTCAAATATTGTTCATAGCAGCATAGCCAGAACGTAGAAACAACCTAGATGTCCCTCAACTGAAGAATGGATAAAGAAAATGTGGTACATATACACAATGGAGTACTACTCAGCAGAGGAAAAACAGTGACATCATGAGGTTTGCAGGCAAATAGATGGAACTAGAAAATATCATCCTGAGTGAGGTAACCCAGAATCAGAAGGACAAATATAGTATGTACTCACTCATAAGTGGATACTAGATGTAAAGCAAAGGATAACCAGACTGCAACCCACAGCTCCAGGGAGGCTAGCTAGTAAGGAGGATCCTAGGAAGGATACAAGGATCACCCAGCGATGGAGAAGTGGATGAGATCTACAAGAGCAAACTGGGGGTGAGGGGAGGTAATGGAGGACAAGGGACAGGGGAATGAGAGTCTAGGGGAGCGAGAGGTTTGAGCTGGAATGGGAACAGAGTAGAAGAACAAGGAAAGAGACACCATGTTAAATGAAGGCACCATGGGAGTAGAGAGAAGCAGAGTGCTAGGGATGTTCCCAGGAATCCAGGAATCCACAAAGATGACTCCACCATAGACTACTGGCAATGGTCGAGAGAGTTCCTGAGCTGATCAGATGGCTGAATACCCTAACTGTCATAGAGCCCTCATCCAGTGACTGACGGAAGCAGATGCAAAGATTCATGGCCGGGTCCCAGGTGGAGTTCCAGGAGTCCAAT